>JAGDQP010031186.1:8290-22093 GCA_022664845.1 Lepisma saccharinum | reverse complement strand
AATGAATACCGACGATATAGGAAAAAGACTATTTTTTCAAAATGACGGCAGGAGGTACCGAAACTTTGTGAATACGATTGAGGCACATCAGTTTGAGTCGAAATATTTTGGTTAAAATATTCCCATAAACGACGAATATAAGGGGAAAAGTCCATATTTTCAAGAAGGTACCGAAAATAAATAAATACATTAAAAAAAGACGTTGAGGTACATTGCTTTAAGTCGAAATATGTTGGTTTGGTTGAAATTGTGCAATATACACCGACGATAAAGGAAAAGTATTTTTTTTTTTTGGATGCCGGCCGAAGGTACTGAAAATAAATGTAAATCATTGAGGTACATCGCTTTGAGTTGAAATATGTTGGTTTAGTTGAAATATTCCCATAAACGCTGAAGAAATAGGGAAAAGTATATTTTTTCAAGATGGAGGCCGATGGTACCAAAATGCATGAAAAACATTCAAGTATATGTTTCGGAGTCGAAATATGTTGGTTTGGTTTAAAATTTTCCCATAAACGCCAAGGATATAGAAAAAAGGCCGTTTCTTTAAAATGGCGGCCGGTGGTACCGAAAATACATAAAAAAACATTTAAATACATGTATATTTAAATTAGTTTGAGTGGAAATGTGCAGGTTTGGTCGAGATATTCCTAAAACTACCACGGACACTTAGAACTGAACGGAAGTGGTAAATATTTATGTAATTTTTAAGATTGGCAACACTGTTAATTGTGGGACCTGAAGTACCTGTATGACGTGGCAATATTGACAACTGCTATGCTGGAAGTACCCACATGAACTCTCCCAGTATCTAATGCACATGTCAAATTTGGTATAAATCAATTTGTATACGTCCAACGGTAACAATATATAAAATCCAGATTTTTTAATCGTTTGACAGCCCTGAGTGGAGTGCCTGAATGTCCTGTCCCAGTATCTAATGAACATGTATGTTAAATTTATTGTAAATCAAATGCACACGTATAGATCTCTATCAACAAAGGCATTTCTATAAGTTGAATTGCAAAATAGGCTGGAAACACTGATAACTTCGGTGTTTGAGGTTGGGGACACCTAAAACTTTCTTCTATTGTCTTGAATGATGTTTAAGCTAAGTTTAGTGCAGATACGGCATGGGAGAAGTTTTATTCAAAATAAATTCTTTAAGTTGGCAACACTGAGAACTGGGAAACTCAGAAAAGTTTTCATATACCAAAAACTATTAGTAATCTAGGGTTTTATTTTAGTTGTATTTCTTCTTAATTACATATATCAGATTCATTCTTGCTTAAAGAGATGTTAGCAGTATTACAAATTGCTGCCCTGAAAAAGAAACGGAATTTAAAACAAACTAAGGCGCATGTTTTTTAAAAAACGGCGGAAGTTTTAAAAAAATCTAACATTTTTTTCTATTTACAACACTATCCCCAATCTTGATTATTTACTTTTGCACCAAATTTCCCTTGACTAGCTGATGTGGTTATCGTAATCTGACTCTCTGGGGGACTCCGCCCTCATCGTACAGATATACCCAATACGCCCTGTGGACTGTGCCGCCATAGGGAAGGTTCGCCCTATTTATTGTAATCTACTCTTGGTCATACACCTTCATATCAAATTTCGTTTCCCTAGTTTCAGTGGTTTGGAAAATGGATTTTAGGGGGCTATTTTGAATTTAAAATGGCGACTCTTTAACGTTTTCTTATATTGTCGTGAGCTACTTGTGATAGTATAGTACGCCTTCATACAAAATTTAATTTCTCTAGCTCGAACGGTGAGGAAAATGATATTTGGGCTGCAATTTTGAATTCAAGATGGCGACTTTTTCGAAATGTAATATTTTTCTAAATTAATTGTGATAATAGAACTGTATGCCAAATTTTGTATCTCTAGTTCAAACGGTGTGGAAAATGGATTTTTGGAGTCCGCCATTTTGGATCCATAATGACGTCAATAGAGAAAATTTGTAATATTTTCGTAACCTACTAGTGATAATGTATCGTCGAACCATATTTGGCTTTTCTAGCTCCAGATGTTTAGGATATGAACTCTACATAGAGATGGAGAATATTAAGCGATTTAAAATTACTTGCCACTTTTAGAGTCAAACTGATAATGTTCCCACCGTTTCAGACCATGACGAATCCAACGATATGTGGTTCATCACTGTCGGACTTTTAGTTAATGAGATCTAAGAGGGGCACAAATGGAGAATATTAAGCGATTTAAAAGGATCTGTCATTTTTTGGGTCAACCTGATAAGTTTCCCCACCATTTGAGACCATGACGAATCCTGTCTGTCTGTGTGATCTGTAGTTACTGAGATCTAGGGGCGACAAAGAAACATGCAGATTTGGAATACTAAGTGATTGAAAAGGATCTGCCAGTTTTAGAGTTTTATTTGACAGGTGATTTCATGCTTTGAGACTATTACGAATTCAACGGTGTATGGCTAATCTCTGTCGCACTAGTATAGTTACTGAGATCTAGAATGACAAATGAAGAATACTAAGCGATTCTGAAGGACCTGCCAGTTTTAGAGTCAAACTGATAATTTTCCCCACAGTTTCAAAGCATGACGAATCAAACGGTGTATGGTTCATCTTTGTGTGATTTGTAGTTACTGAGATCGAGGGAGAGGGGACAAGCATACAATTTCAAAATACATGTGAAAAATGGAGAAAACTAAATAAATGAAAAGGACCTGTCAGTTTTAAAGCCAAAGTCACAAGTTTCCCCACCGTTTCAGATCATGTCCAACGATGTGTAGCTCAACTCTGTCGGACTTGTAGTTGCTAAGATCCAGCGGGGACGGACTTACAGACAAGACAAACCCTATATCTTCCCTGATTCACTAACGTTCATGCGGATGCGCTAATAGATAGGTTGTACGTAATAAATAAGCTTGAGTTCTATTTATTTATTTATTTTCAAAACAGATTTAACGCCTTACAGACGCAGACATCCAGAAGACAAAACTTTAATTTAAAAGCCTTTTGTGTATAGGTTTAAAACCTGAGATTTATTTCAAATACCACATTAAATATTATGTTAATAGCTATCACTACCTACTGAATAGTTCAGAAATAAGATGATCCATGATATTACAAAAAGACACTGTTTATGACTTTTAAGCAGTTTTGGCTTAGGCAGTGATAGGATAGTAGAAATGATGTGAGGAGGAGACAGCTAGAACCTAATCTGAAAATGAAACATGAGGTAGACAGATAGATAGAAAGATAGATAGATCGATTGGATTTACGCACACGATTTAATGCAGATTATGTAAAAGGAAGATTACAAAAATTTAAAAGGAAAGCAATCTGTATTTTTGATTTGCTTAAAGCATAATATTCGCACAAAACATAATTACATGGAGTCCTGACCTGCTGCTTTCACAAAAGCATATTAGATTTGAAGCAAACAAAACGAAACATAGAGATATTTTTTTTTTCTTTTTCTCTTATTTTTGTTAGTGGTATTCTCCCCGGTAAAAATTAATGAAACGGCATTCATTATAAGCAAACAAACATAAAAAAAGGAATTGAAATGAAATTTCTCTGAGCTAATATTGGAACTTTTCTCTTTACAGAAAAAGATGGAATGGATATCAAACTTTTTTTTTCGCGAAAAGAATGTCAAACAAAAGCACAGTGTTTAATAGCACGTCCATTGAAACAAAGTTTTTATTTCTGTTAAAAAAAAAAGGTTCAAATAACGTTCTCAACATAAATACAATATGGTCAAGAAATGAGATCGTTCATTTCCTGTAAACATTGTAAAGACTTTTTATTTCCGCTGTAACAAAATTCTCTGGAGTTGGTAGAGATAGGCAGAAATGCACTCTTCCTTTGTACTCAGTGAACTAACATACAATTTTAATTAAAATTAACATGTGCTCACTTATTATATTTAATTACGAAACTATTTCAGTTCAATGTTATGTATTTTCGTATTCTTTCTTCAATTGGACAAGATGATAGTCTATTTTGTATTGATGTTATCGATATGTGTAAATAATTTTAATCAAGAAACTCTAAAAACAATTCTGGTGAAAGCTTAGTAATTGCTATTCCATAGGTATTTCGAAACATGCACGTTTTCTTCTATAAATTGTCACTATTAAAGAAATTCCTACGAAACAAATAATATTGATGATTTTGCTAGTAGTTTGTTAGCTTTAAAAATACTTGATATATGCTTTTATATTTAATTATAATTTTAAGTTTGTGGATAAATAATGCCGAAATGGTTAGACAGAACTCAGCAGTTTAACATACAGAGTAACAGATACAGGTGTTAATTGAACAATATCATCGGTCAATGGTTCATTCACAAGCGATACAAAATTTCAATAGCACTTGATAAAAGAGACTCTGTGTTACAGTTCCAATACAAAACTTATGTCGAGCGATGTTAAATTCTGTAGAATGTTTAGTTTGTGATGCTAACCCGACACCTTTGCAAGTTGTTTACAATGTACAAATAGACAAAATAATGATTTTTAACAAAGACTCGAAACACAAATCACCTCAATTTCTGTATGAAACCCTTTCTTATTACGGGATACTATATCTAACCTGGATCTCGCCTAACTACTTAAAAGAAGTTTGAAAATTCCAATATTTCTTTCTTAACAGTACTTATCTATCTTCACTAAAGAAAAAACCTTCTCTGTGTGCAGGATGCATTTTGTAATTCTACTCAAAACAACACAATGAGGTGACAATATTATAGCCAACTGTGTCCGCAGGGAGGGGCAAGGCGTACTTGCACCCCTGGATTTAAAATTTTATTCCAAACACCATTCTATTTTAATATATTTGATGTATGTATGTTTTTATGTTTTTCACTGCATGTATTCCATAACAAACTATTTGGGATTCTCCCGTTTCATTTCTTCAACCATAATTATTTCAATGTATGTAACCACAAATACACCAAGTTATGCCCACCGAACAAACTATTTGAAAACATCGAAAGTAAAAACACGAATGCTACTATTGCATTATTATGTAGGTATTATTTCTTGTGAACGTACTCTGTTTTATGAAGTTGAAACAATTCCTCTACAAAGTCAATAAAAAGAAGTCTCTCTCTCTTCTTCTTTCTCTCGCTCTCGCTCTCTCTCGCTTTCATGCACACGCACACACACGCCCGCGCGCGCATTTATATACAAAGTTTAAAAAAACAAGAGTAAGCCAATCGTAAGATACGCATTCTTCAAAAATAATTTTATATTGAACAGATCAAGAAAAAAAAACAGAAATTTTGAAAAGCGACTCATCTCACATTAACATTAATGAAATGAACTATTTCATTTTGAAGCTAATTCTTTTTGTCGAGATATTTAAAGGTCACTAACTTAAGCCGGCATAGCCGAGGACTTCAAATTTCCCATCAATAACAAATATTTTCCAATTATGGATTACTTCATTTCATAGATAGTTATTCTTAAGAATTATTCAACCCATTTTCCAAAATGCCATTGTTGATTGTGATTTGTCCATTATTTTTTACTATATTTTCTTTCAAATTAAGCCTGATTACCAAGGAATCTCAAAATGAATCTGAATTTGAATTTTTAAAAGTCTTTAGATAATTTTGGTTCAAGACGAATGGATGATGTTGGAAGAATGCAGCACAGAAAGTTTACTTAACAGACCTTTTTTTTTTATATGAACTTTTGCACATAAATTATCTATTAATGTTCGTTGAAATATGCTATTCATGTAATCTTCGACATCTAGCACAAGATTGAATAAAAGTGCTATTATTCACCGTTTTAAATTTGCCTGAGCTATTGAAAGTCCTTTTTGTCTGATAATGTTATGCCATCTCGGTTTTTGTGACTTCAAAGTATCTAATAGTCATTGATCACATTACATTAATTTCTATTATAATGAACACCGAGCTCTAACATGCCAGGCATTTGATGATATTGACTATTCACAGATGTTGGATATGTTAGTGTCCAGCGTTACTGAGAAGTCACTGTTAAAAATGTTGTACTGTGTTCTGAGTTTAGATTGCATGAAGTTAATTTGAAAATTATGATGATTTCAATTTTATTTTATGTTGGAAATTATTTTATATCGTTCAGCAAACTATTATCAAGTTCTCCCTTAGAAAGTAGGAAGGAAATAAGGTTTCTGGGAGATATCTGTAGGTGCTTGGGAATTTCCACCTTGCCATAAATGGCGAATTTGGTACACTGTAAAAATTGACTGTGTTAATTAATCACTTTCCGATGTCACGAGGAGACCCACCATTTTTTTGTTAACACCGTTTGTTGTGTAATTTCGGTGATTCAACACTATGATAGTACTAGTATTGTGTGGAATCAACATTAAAAGCAGATCCATTGTGTTGAATCACCGGAATCAACAACATTCTGTTATGTTGATTTAACACAAACACGTAATGGTCGCCCTGAGACACAAACAAATGTTAACACAGACATATTTTGCGGTGTACTTTTTTGCTTTACCATTACAAACGATAGTGCTACTAGATGGAGAAAACCCTAATTAACCAGAAAATGATGTTTAGTAAGATTGTACGCCTATAAATTAATTTGATCTTAAGAAAATAGTAAACTGTAGTCTAATGAAGGTTCTGTAATCGTATGTAATAAATAAATAAATGAGTATAACTTGCTCCTCTTCACGATTCATCTGTAAATTTCTTCCATATCTGTGACAGAACACATATACACACTATATATATATATATATATATATATATATAAAATCCGTAGGAGCACTCCTCCCTCCGGGGAGAGGCTTCATCCAGTAGTGGATCGAATATATATAATGCTCTCTATTACCACATCCCCTTGATTATAACACAATATTGGAAATATATAAAATTTGGTTCATTTTTAAGAAATACAACGTTATTGATTGAGAGCAGGGCCAGATTTATTCATGTAGGCGTCCTAGGTATTTGACTCCCAGCGCCCCCTTCTTTTTCCCTCCTGCTCTCACCAGTCCCGTTCATTTCCCCTTCCCCTTCTCAAATGTTCCTACCCATATAATAATAAAATTATTATTATTATTTAACTCTGCTTATGTGGTTATTTGCAAAATATCGTTCACTACTATCAGTAATAATAAAATAATAGCATTAAATACATAGTCTTAAAATGAGGAAATTTAATTAAACTACTGTAGGCTACTTGTGGTAAATGTATTAATTACACTGAACAAGAAGAGAATTTTTATTCCCACAAAATATTTTAAAGTAAATAAATAAAAAGTCATGAGTATTAAGGATACATAAACACAATTAATTATTACTGTCCATAAAACAGAATTGCATCTACCTTCAAGATAATGTCTGCTACGTTGAACACCGTGAGTAGCTCTTTGAATATCAAATACCATTTCCGGAAATATTGATCTTTTGAAGATATAAGGTCAAGTTAGAGAGAAAAATAAGGCTTGTGTCTACTGCCATGTGGAATGGTAGAGCGTTATTCATTAGCGAAAGGTTTTATAATCTGTCGTTCAGCGAAGATAAAATTACTTCATATAATTTCATTCTTATAGTTGGACTCTGTAGTTCATTTGGAGCGGTTTATCTAAAATAGAAGTTTTCGGACAGCAAGACCATAAAATGATATTTACTTGAAACTGATATTTAAAATGACTACATTTTAGTGTAACTACGTTTAACAACGATGGGCATTAGCAAACATGTGAAAACAATTCAAATTAAAGTAAATAATATTAAGGTGTGATGTCAAGTTTGCATAGCCTATGTGAGATGCACAAATAAAACACTTAGAGTATTTTCCCGTATTCACACTTGCAATAACAGGAGAGAGATGACATGTTAGAAGTATTAGCTTCGTATAGGCCAAGTCCGGTTTGGCACAGCGCGAATTGGCAGAATGTACTCGGTCTTATATACTAATTCAAGTCCTTGCTATAAAACTGACTACTAACAGATAGACAAATCAAACTAGAGTATATCTTACTTTTAATTAACGAACTATATATATATATGCGAAATCCTGTGCAATAAAACTTAAAAACTTAAAAATTAAAATTCTGTAATCAACCTAAATTGCAGTTCAAATTCTTAAAATTTATTTAATTTGCAGATTATCTGTCCCATTCAGTGGTTTTCCTGGCGGGTTGTTTGGTGGGGTCCGGATGGTTCTGGTGCGGGGTCTGGTTCTCTTTTATTTTCTTACATATTCCAACTTCAAACAATAATTTCATATATTTCTAAGGACGAAAGTGGCCGTAAAGGCCAGAAGTCCGGCCTAGGGGGCCCTGCGGGCCTAAAGGCAATTTACATGTAGCTAGCTAAAACTGAGAACGTATGCACAAGATCCTCTCAAGATGGTTGTCTGACCTAGGCTATCGGAGAATTCCGTTTCTGATTGACTACGAAAGTTCATTTTCCCATCATAACAGTATACTTACTTGCTCTGAGAGGAATAGCTTTTCGTTTGACGTCATGAATTGCATTGCATTGTACAAATATAACTAATATGCAGGCCTGCTTATCCTTATCCAAACATGGCGACTGGACTTTTCCACTTACGACACAAATTACATTAATGATTTTTAACAAATACATTTTGAATATTTTAACTACATCCATTGCTTACGAGGTTCACATTTCCCATTGCGGACTCGAAAAGACAGACTACGAAAATATACTTTAGTTTTCCTTATGTAAATATCTGGCGTAATTTACGCCTTCATGCACATAGAGCACTTCATCACAGAGTGCCTGTTGCCCATTAGCAGGAGTATAGATGACGACCATTTCCTAGATATAACATTGACTAAAATTAGGTGTGTAGAAAGGCAAAAATAAGAGTAAATAATATTCCTAAAATAAATACTAATGTTTGTTTTACTGTTGCTAATGTCAATCAACATAACTTTAAATTACCTAAATTATATACGAGGAGTGCCCGGGTCAAAGGTGATGATGCTCTTTGGCACTCCCCTACGTTTCCTAATGTTCTTTGCTAAATATTTTTCGTCTCGCATTTTAAATTGCGATTTCAAATTTTTCCTAATAAAGTCCGCCCCCGTAGGCCCGGTCCTAAGTGCCTAGTAGTATATGTGGTCCTGTTTGAGGGCGCGAAACACAGAAAGAATTCACTACGTAAGTCTTCCTTTCTCAAGTAATGAATGATACGCGAAAGTCAAACGTACAAATTCCCTCTCTGTTACTGTGTACAATCATACTTTTGTTCAAATTCTTTAGTAGCTACAGCGTTTACTGTGACTTGCTATCCGATACGTGATACGCAATTATTGGTTTATATATTTCGCACTACGTCTCTGTGAACATGTATCACTACATTTCGGTGCCTCTGGATAAAATATAAATAAATTAAAAATGCCTATTTTAATATTTTTTAAATCAACCTTTTTTATTTTTTTCTGAATAACTCATTCTTTAATTGAAGAATAAAGCATTTTAAGCAACCTTTGTAGATACCGATATTGCTTACGCTACTGCGAAACTATTCTAATTGAAATTAAAGAAGCTTTCAGAATACGAAGTTATGAATTCATATTTTTCTAAAATCTTTTGAGAAATATTCTTAAGACGTATCAAACATTCTCAAAATTATTTTGTATTTCACTTTAAGAGTGAGGAGAACGTAGGTTTCAATTACTTCAATTACGTACTATTCCTAATTATGCTGGCATTTTTTCTCTTTTAATTTGGAAGTTCTTATTCATGTAAAAATTTACAATGAATGTCGACTGATTTACATGGTTTACTCCGTGCCATGCACGTTGGTGTAACTTGTTATTAATGCTATTAAAGGCGAAATATGGGTGTGCGCACGGGGGAGTAAGGGGGGAGCGGCTTCCCCCTAATGTTTGGTATACCAATCGAGAACGTTACTTTTTTTAACGAATTTTTGATATATGAAAAGTTATATAGTAGTGCACTTTTTTCGATAAATTTCTCAATTAATAGTGTATTTCCCAAAAGTGAGCCCTGAAGAAGCCTTCAGCTATCCACTGCGTCTAACCCCCCCTCCTGTGATCAACGCTAAATAAATTATACTATTAATATCAAAATTTCTCGTTTTCACTTGTATTTTGCTGCCTTTCTTTCCGTTTCTTTTTCCACCCAACAATGACACACTGCCTTTTCTGCTTTTTACTTGATAACAATGCAGAACATCACTCGGTTTTCGGATTGTTCGTTGATTCTTTGACCAAAAAGGAGAAGTTGTCTTACTAATATTTTCATATCAAAGTATCAAATATGTTTAGATCTGGGCAAGAATACACACTGCGGGGTCCTCTACATTTCCCTATGATGTCTGCGAATTGACTCCTTCAGGCAAGGACATAAGGATCAGCGCCGTAAATTGGAACTTTCCCGGGGGAGGCAAGGATTAATATATGCCTCCCTTCTAGAGAAATATATGTAGTTGACATATTAACGTTCTTTCATGACTAGTAGCACTCCTGTTATTTTTCTCGGGATATAATAAAATGTATTATTTCAAGTTACTACATTCATTCAACATTTACTACAAGTTAAATTGTCGGGTTCATATTTGACGCAATTTAGAACATTATTAAACACGTTTATTACTCCTAGGGGCCCCAGTTGGGATTTCTACTGAAGAAGGGTCCAAACTGCATTTATACTTCTTCTTTGGGATATATATTTTGTTCAGATGATGGGGAAGCAACAGCGCCTTAAGTTATTTTCAGTTCATTTGGAAAGAATATGGTTGGCCCATTAAATGCTTCACAAGTTAATTGAGGGGACAACATTTGACACAAGTTAAAGCCTTAAGAAATATATGTAATTTCTGAGAGCCCTAATAGCCCAGATCACATTTTTGTTTCATGTAACAGGTTTATTTATTTATATTTATTGGTGATGTTGTGAACACATTTCACGCTTTATTTATACATTTATGGTCATATCGTTCCTATGGAGTAAAAAAGTTTTACCTTGAAGTGCTCCCCATTCCAACGCCAGGAAACTTATACAGGGGCGGTTACCCCTCTGCCTCCTACAACTTACAGTACTGGTAAGGATGAAACCCATTTTGTTTTTCATTTAGTATTGAACATATCAGAAATTTGATTTAAAAAATATACCAGTGAAGGAGGATGTCAAATCGTTAAGGTAATGAAATCCCGGACATCCATTTGTTTAATTCCTATACTATTCCTACCTATGTGAACATATTTTATGAGGGTTACTTATTGGATATCTTAGGGAAAACCTTACCACTTTGACACTCCCCTCTTTTCTAAATGACAAAAGATCAATTTTGTCTAGTTTTGATGTTCTCCTATTACAGATAATTTAATTATTAATTATGTACCCCCTAATTATAAATTACGTATCTTAATATGTCAAAGCAAGCCCAACACAGTGGAAAGGAAGGGTGATTCGGGCCTTCCCTAAATTGTCTGTAGCCTTTCTTTCCTATCATTCTTTGTGTACACTACCGATATTACATACATCGATATGTAAATATGTTATTCCACCTCCTTATATCTATCTGTGACTGTCTGTGGCAGAGGTGTTAAACATCGCGAGGTCGAGGTGTCAGCCAGGGCCTAAATTAAAGGAGTCCATCCCGGCATTTGCCTGATGTGAGGGAGGAAAACCCCAGTCAAGATAATCGTCAGCTGAGATTGAACCCATGACCTCCCAAATGCTACGCCAACGCTCTACCACTAAGCTACGAGGCCGTGTGGATGTTGTAAGTTTTAACACTAAGTTTGTACTCCGTGATTGAAATGACGGTCCCTAGATGATACTCCAGGAGATAAAAAAGTAAACTAAATTTATTACTCAAGTTTTAGGCCCCTTGATAGCGAAGCTATAGATAAAAGGGACCTTATAACCCCGCTCATTCTGTCCGTCCATGTACAAAAATGAGTTCTCAGGACTACAAGAGCAGAGAGGTGTGTGAGGTGTCGTTGGAAAGGTTTTTACTCAACTATCTTAGGGGAACAAAAATCAACTGTGACTCAGTCGCGCGACCTAGTGTGAGGTAGGGATCCCTCCGGAACATTTGTACCAAAAAATTGAAGTCACGTCAGTTGGTGAATCAAGTTTAAAAAGGCAACAGAGCCCATCTTGAGTGAGGTTTCTTCAGGGTTCTTCCTTCAGTCACCCAGGCAAATGCCGGGATGGTACTTAATCTAAAGTCGTAGTTTCATTTCTCATTTTTCCAGAAGAGTGCTCGCCAAGTTACGTCTTTCCGCCGACTTGTAAAGGGGTTAACCATATATGCCTGTTCAAGCCCCTATTTAAGTTGAATAATGAAATAGGTAAATTCACACAACCCGTCCCTTCACAATACGACCAAAGTTTATCTGATTATTTGATTGATCCAGAAGTGTTTTGATCAATACTTTGTGAAGTGACCTTATTTATTATGGAAATTTTACATTTTCTTTTACTTATAATTCGAAGCAAAACATTTTTTCTGTGGTCTTCCATTGTTCATACTTCATAGAATTCCAGCGTAAATTGCCTGACTAGTATATACAACTGTGGCTAAAGTGAATCAATCAGCTACAGTTTATAGAAAATAGATCTAACTATAAACCATAACTTTAGGTACACAAGTCAAACCAAATTCAAAACTAGTATTTTCCACATGCAAATTTTGCCTTAACAGTTACTTTTGTCTTTAAAATTTGACAGTTGATGGCGTGTCGTGACACGTAATGCTCAATTGGAGACATTGATTCGTGATTCCTCCTGAAATTGTCCTGAGTTTGTACATTTATTTATTTCTTGGTGAAACTAGATCATGTTACTCATTTGGGTGCACGCCATCGTGGTGCACACAGATTCTTTTTTTCTTTCCCAAAGAATGTAAACAATTGGCGATACTTCTCTCCGAGTCCCCCAGTTTGTCTTATAGGGCCTCTGGCAAAAAGAATGCTTTTTCCAGGTGGATAGATGACTATTTCAAAACACAAGAATGCAAGAATTTTAATAGTACCGAAGGTGGAGAGCATGCTACTGCCAGTAGCTGCAGAACTTGATGTGCTCTGATATCGTAGCAGCACTGTAAATCTTAGGATATCAAGAATATGAAAAATAATTTTCTGCTGATGTATTTTCCTACATACTATCACTAAAATGATGTGTACTTCATCTTGTTAAATTAAAAGGAAGTGCTTTGTTTTGCATTCTTAAAAAAGAGACTGCGAGAGAAGTGAAACTTGCCTTCGATTTCATAAACAGCTGTAACTTGAAAAATCAAGTCTGGACAAACAAATAGGTGCTGTTCCAATTTTTAAACTTCATTTCGACTGTAAGATTCAAGGGAAGAATATTATCCGCAGCAGCGATGTAAAACATTGATCAGCCGGAATGCTTAAGTGTTGCAGAGAAATCCCACCCACACTTCTAAATTCGCACACAGCATAATATAATATAAAAATCATATTTCAGAATACATAACTTCACTTTAAAATGAACAACTACGTATTCCGAGATAATTCATTATCCCAAATAGCCCTTGTCTGACTGAAGTACTCATTCTAATTAAGAATTTATTTATTTTTGAAATATACCGAATATTTATTTGTTCGTTGAATTGAATTTGAATTGGATTTGTAAGGCTTTTAGACAACTTTGGGTCAGGACGGATGAATGATGGTGGGATGAGTTGGTGGAATGAAGAAAGTGGGAAGAAACGGGAGCACCCCAAGAATATCCACTCGGACCTCGCGAAGTCCAACCTCGACCTCATTTGACCTCGACCTCAAACCGTGAGGTCGAGGTTGAAATTCGATCGCGAGGTTGAGGTTGAGT
>JAGDQP010031185.1:0-13559 GCA_022664845.1 Lepisma saccharinum | reverse complement strand
GTCTAAAAATACAATTAAACAGTTATAGCATTTCCCAGGAGAGCAAAGCCACATATGATTAATAGCGTTTATATCAATCTATATTTTTCGTCCTCCTTTGATAGCATTTCTACTTCAACTGGAGGTCTAGAGGCGATACACCTTTTCAGTATGTTTCCACAACATCATTTCTGCAACATTTTGCCAGTGTTGCTCCAACATTTCCTAAATGGAAACAAAATGAAAAAGAAAATTTTAAACAGTTCCCAACAACATGTTTCCATGTGAGGACTAGGCGTACGTAGTAAGGGCATTTTATGAGATATTTCACAAATCTTATAACTAAATTGTTGCCAAATAATTTCTTCACCAATACCTTTGTAAAAGTTGAAGTTCAACTCGCGTGGGAAACAATGAAACAATCATGCTTAAGTTAGTGTACGGATTATTTTGAAGCCATTTCAGGCAGATTATGTCACGCATAGTTTTCGATTTTGATTAAATTTGGTTAAGTTTGGTGGTAATTTTTCGATTTTGATTAAGAACACTATGGTTCTTAGCACTAATTCCAAGTTACAGGTTTCTAGGCCACCTTTACCCAGCACTTCAAAATTTGGCATGCTTTGTCCTCAAATGTTATCGAGACTGACACTTTACGGAATTTCACACCCATTTGAATTTATTTTTTAAGTCATGCTTTATGGATTGTAAAAGACAAGATTAGGTGTTTCTCATGTAAAATTCATCATAGAATCCAAATTTGATAACAACGTTGTGGTAGAGCCAATAGTTTTTTATATATCGGTTTATGGTTGCGAAAAATCAAGTTTCTGAAATTGTGTTCATCATGCAACATAATACCGTGAATATCTCAAAAGAAACACCAGGTATAGATATACTTACACCATTCGAAAGAGATAAAAAATTTCTTATAGAATGATGTAATAAAACAGTGGGTTCTCTTTGGAAACTTTATCTCCAAAGCACTTTTCAGTTTTACTTAATTATATATAATGGTGTGGACATCGCAACATAATAACATGAATATCTCAGGAGGGACACCAGATATAGATATGAGACTTACACCAAACAAAAGAGAAGAAGATTTTCAATAAAATGGTGTAAGTTTGATATCTGTATCTGGTGTTCCTCCTGAGATATTTATGTTATTATATTTGCGACATCCACACCTTATATATAATGAGGTAAAACAGAAAAGTGCTTTGGAGAAAAAGTTTCCACGAAGACCCACTCATTTTATTACATCATTCTGTAGGAAATTTGCTTCTCTTCTAAATGTTCATACAGATGAGTGACATGAGTAGGCGTAACGTAAGATAGATAATAGATAAATCAAATACAAATGTTTCATCTTTAGTTGTCCCATAAATCTTTGCTCTTGCGTTCGTTACGAGTAGATGGCAATATTGGGTTTCAGCACATTCGGCAGGACAGCTTACGAGAAATAATGGTTGAGAATAAGTACATGTAATGACATGTTGAAGCTGTCTTCTAGTCTGTGATAGTTTTAGTTTCAAGAAGTATACACACAATAACACAGAGGATACACTTGTTTTGAGAACGTAAACAAATGAAGAATATTCATAAATCCACAAATAGAGATAATAAAATAACATAACCTAAAAAATGATATACAAAAATTGAAAATGAAGTATACAGTGATGCAAATAAAATACCTTATATATTAATGTTATAGGTTACCGATATACGACAATGGAATATTAAATTTAATGAATTATCACACGTAACGACATATGTCAATGGAATTAGAATTGAGTTTCGAAGAATTGTATTGACTGAAGGTCATGTATGTAATACTTGTATCCCCCCACAAAAAAAAACGTTTCTAACAGCTGTCCATCTACAATGAGGGTTTCACTAGCTATGATTTTGTCTTTCGTTTATTCAGGATTTTGTCTTTCGTTTATTCAGGTCTCACCAATCATCGTGAAGCATTTCTGGGATATTTCATGCAAACTATTATTTTGACGATGTGGTTAAAGTATACTTAATGTTGAATCACCGAGTTTGGACGTGCACATATTAAAGTTCCTATTTTATGCCGAACACTGTTATCTTGAAACTGGTACAATAAAACTAGCTTTGCTCTTCGCTTTAAGTAAACTATAAATTCGATTTAAGTATTCTATGAATTCAAGAAGGAAATATTTTAAAGCTATTACTGATGATGATGATTCGTTAAACAATCCTCTAGAAATCTAATTTTGTTTTGATTACAAAGTAAATGTGAAACTAATTTCTATTTTAAAATTGTGTTAGAACTTGAAAGACAAACTGAAATCCCTGTTTACCAGTTAAGCAACATTTGTTTCGAAGAATACGTAGTTTGCTTCAATTTTGCCATGGTGACAGCTTCCGTTGATCGATACTTTATCTTGTTTGAATTCTGCTGCTAGAAGTTTTTACAAAGGAGTTTACCTATAAAGAAAAAGTTCACTTCTTAACAGCTACACCATTTTCCTCTGCTGCGTGAATAGAATTCCCAGCTTTTACTCCTTGTCATGTGGTCTTGGTTGTTAACCTGGATTTCCTGGGTTCTAGGTATAGAATCCAGGCTCCAGCATGGGCGTTTTACATACTTTAGAAACTCAACAGTTTAAAGAATCGTGATGACTCGAAGTACTTAGTTCCTAAAGTGACTAAAAACTACACATTTTAAACCCAGCTTCTTATGGATTGACGCACTTTGCTACTTTCAAGAGAATCTTGAAGTTCAGAGTATCAATTCGTGAACACGTCTTTTAAGTCAAAAGTCATGATTACAGAAGAAATCACAATATTCCTGAACTAGTAACGTTGTTACACCTTCTTGAAGAAAGTTCCGCCTACCGAAACAAGAGTAATCCTCAGGACATGGTGTGGTTTGGTTTGTCCAAACCGTTTGTCATTTAAGAGACAAAGAAATCAGCAGAATCAATATATATTTTGATGTGTAGCTTTGAATGATGTAGCAAACCTTATCACGCCCTTTGCGTGCAGATAAATCACGTCACACACAAACAAGCTACTTGTCTCACTTCTCCTTGTGGATAGGGCGTGACAAGGAATTACGAGGGTAGTGTTCAGAACATTTTAGTTTCTCGTATAGTTTCGTAAGGATTTATTTCCCTACTTGTTACAATTATTAAACCCGTTTTTGGTATTTATATTAATGGATACATCTAAAATTTTCCTAAAAGAAAAAAATAATAATAAAATCTCTAACAGAACTAAACCAGCCATTTTCAGAAAAAAAATTTCCAAGTTACTAGCGCAGTACTAACGAGTGATTAACAATATTTTAATATTGGTAGTCACTCGTTAATACAGCGCTAGTAACTCGAAAAAGAAACGTTCTGAATACGACTGAATATGTTTTTTCCTGATACTATATATGCTCTTAGCAAATGTAAAAAGTTAACACTAAAATATTAGTTTTATTTCTGCAGAACAAGCGTGATTTCGAAAGTAATGTAAACGTAACAAATACATCGTTATTAATTTAGTCTAGATTTTATAACTTATTAATAATTTCCAAAGTAGATTTGTTTGAAACTAGCCTTTAAAGGGAGTTCATTGACGTAAACCACCGATATTTATTTTCTGTATAAATAGTCAAATCTTAGGTAATAAAATTCTTAATCGTTAGACTTATACCACTTTTTAAATATACACCACTCAATTCTCTCTTCTAATGTTTTACTTTTCAACTGCCTCCATTACATTTCTCTTCTAATCTCTACAATAAGGAGTAATTACTTGAAACATTTTTAACTATTCATTACGTCAAGAAGTAGTACATTTGTAGACAATAATAAAAAAATTGTCACTGGGCTGTTGCTGCTACCTGCAATCATTTACTAGCTATACAATTATCTGTAAATGTAACAATGTGTACAAAGTAAATCATAACTTCCATGGAATACTTTGTTTTTCTTCTAAGTTGAAATAAGATTGGATGCGTGTGGCATTTAAATGAATGCCTTGTATACATAACACAAATACTTTTCTAGGAATCAAATGATGATCGTGACTGAAAGCTTTACTCCGTTGAGCATCTTACACTCTCTATGGATATTCGATGTTAAGTGATTCAATTTGAAGACCATTCAGTTTAATCATCTCCAATTTTCTTGGAATTTTACAAACATAATGATAAAAGTGTGAAACAGTAGTATAGACGATTACAAATCTTATATAGCGTCCAATTCGTTTGAGAAGAAAGGGGTTCGCTTTTGTGTTAGTCTTTCTGATTGAAGGTTAGATTCTATCTTGGATGCATGCGACATAACTAGAGGTGTGTGTATTTTGAGGTGCTACTCTTCTTAGTATAAATGACTTACAAGTTCTAGAATATGGCAAACCACCCTACTAAATTCAGATATTACATTGCAGAGGTTCTCATTCGACTATTCTTAGCGCAAATATTGATTTGATTTTGATAATTTGTCTAGTCGCTTACACGACTAAGTCCCAATTACAAGTGACATAGTGACGATTGGTATGGTGAATTATTGAAGGTTTGCCATTCTAAGATGAAGATGACGTTCTAAGGAAGGGTCCTACAGTTTAAAGTGGGCTTCGAACCACTTACGCCTCCACCGGTAATCGAACCTGGAACCTCTTGATTACAAGGCAGTTACAAATCACCCACAGGGGGACATATACAGATATGGCAAAACAAACTTCAGTGAGTTGTTTAATGGTTTATTATTAATACCACCAATTAATTTAACCACCAATAAATGGTTTATTTCACTCTGCATAGCTGTGATCATGCATAAGGCGAATAAGGTGCATATATAATAATACACAACTTTAGCAGTGAATAAAATAAACGCCAGATGCAAATGACTCATATTTAGCTATTATATTACTATCTTTAAGAATGTAAATCATCAATCTGTGATTCACAAGTGTGAAGACTTAAAGCATAAAAACAATATAACCTGATGACATTGTTAATATAAGCTTTTGCACAACGCATTTCAATAAGTTTAAATATCCGGAAAAATCCTGAAAAATCTAAGTCAGAATAGTCGGCCGTTAATCGATCCCAGGACCTCCTGAATGCTACGCAAATGTTCTACCACTGAGACAGGGCCGCTCTGTACTAGAAGGATTTGGCCAGGGTCTAAGTTGATGGTACAATCCCAGCGTTTCTTGAGGTCAATGCCTGGGAAACGTTTAACGTTGCCACAGTGTGCGAATGAAGGTATTTTTACAGGGGAATAATGTTGATATGAAAATAACGTGATAAAGCTAGTATCCGAATGGCACATTTTGGCAAAATTTGCTCTCTATGATTTTACTGTCGTTGGAACAATTTTTTCGTTCTTTAAAATAATGATAATAATACATTTTTAAATAAGTGCATTTTGCCTTGATTACAGCATTACAGCTATTGGATGAATATTTATGGTAGAAAGATATTACATTTTTAGAATAATGTTAAACCACACCATATTCCACTTCCAAATTCTCTTACCAATTATACTTTTCCTATAAAAAGTAAATCTTGGCTTGTAACGATCCGTCTATAAACGCTACAATTCTGCAGATACTTGTAGACACTTAATTGTGGGTTGCAAGTGTAGACGATTACATTGATATTTTCAAAAACAGAATCACTAGTAATACTAGCCACATTAACTTTTGATACTAGTCTGTGTACATGTAACTAGTATTTCACAACTGTAAGTTTTAGAAACAGAAACTTGTGAAGTGAATTGATATTAATAGTGTGGAGACTAGTAATACTAGTCCAAATGTTTTGAAAAGTAGGCCCCTAACCATAGTAATGGTATTTCTGGACTTTTTGCTTCAGTTCACCAGGCTAGTCCAGTGGAACGGTGCCAGAGTTCTGAGTATTGAAGCTGCGCAACAGAGATTCAAACACTGTTCTTACCGAAGACCTTTTACAAAGTAAAAGTGAAGAATCAAATAGTAACTTCTGTTCGTAAACATCGAGTACAAATGAATGTGGAAGCACCTAACTGAATTGCCTAAAGTATGAACGTTACTTTCCTTGTAGAAAAAGAAGACGACGATTAACATATATGGATTGGTTGGAAGATACAAAATACAGTATGTGAGTGTTAACAGCACAATTACGAACAAGTCATTGACGTGAAGTCTTTTAACACAGAATATCTATAACATGTGCTACGCAGATTTTGGGAAGAGTAATGTGTGGTGCAGTGGTTTCATCTTGTCTTTTCATTCGGGCGGCGCGGGTTCGATTCTTTCAGTGCAGTGTTTTTTTTTTTCGAATAAAATGATAGGTCCAACTTTTACAGAGATTATTCTCAGGTTGGAGAGACAAAGTCCATCATCATCACTAGCTACAATCAGATAGTGAACAGTGTATTTGGGTTTGTTCTTTAGGATAGTAGTAAATCAACCCAGTATTAATGTTTTCATTGATCCCTCTCTTTCTTTTCATGACTTCGTCTCTTCCTACTCTTTGTCTTTCTCTCTTACTGTTTCCTTCTCTCTCACACACTATCTCTCCTTACGTGAGTGTGTATGTGTTCTTGTGTCTATTCTATCTATGCGGATTATTATAATATTAGTTTTTCGTGTCATGAAGACAGTGGCCTGGTCATTTCAGTCAGTCTGGTCGGCCTCAGTCAGGATAGACTGCAATTCCATAACGTACCGATTTCTAAGCCAACGCTGTATCAACTGAGCTATGGTCACTCGACCTATCTTGGTTATATTGACCCAGCATTAAGAAGAAATATATCGATTAACTCAGCGACAGATTTACATATTATACTCGTTGGGATTGCATTTTTTAAATAGATTTTGGGCATCTATGGATCACTCGGAGATAAGGTTTGGCATAGGGAGTCGGTTAGGTCCTAAATTGAAGGTACCATCTCGGTGCATGCTTATGCCTGTTATTACTGAAGAAAACATTGGAAAATCTAAATCAGGACAATCAGCAGCTGGTACTGAACCGGGGACCTTCTGAATACTAATCCGATGCTTTACCAAATAATGTGGAATACTCGATTCATTTATAAAAAAATAATAACCTAGCAACCATAGGTTTCAAAATTCATTTTTGTTTCTCCATGTTCAGTAAGCATCATTTCTACTGGACAATTTAAATTACACTTTTCAGTAAATTTCAACTAGTGGCTCACTTAAAATAAAAATAGTGTTAAGTTTCCAGTTTTGGTGATTGAAATGCGATTCTATTACTTTTTTTTTCATTATTTGTTGCATACTGCAAAAAATCATAAATATCTTTCCAGAACTCACCATATGTGATAATATTTTCTCTTCAAGAAAATTCTAAACGTTGCTTGTTCACGCACACACACTCAGAATCACACACCGCCCATTCTACGTCAGTGGTGTGGCCTATCTTCTAGGCTTAGAAAAAAATCGTGTATAATAAAGGCGTGTAAACATTATATTGCTGGACATATTACATTTTATAGTGTTTATAAGAATTCAAATATTTTACTAAAAATATATTCTATAAGTTTGAGAAACACATATATATTCTCCAATGAACATAACATGAATTATTGCAATTATTGTCCTTGAGAGGAACTGTCTTTGTATGAAACAAGAGAAATGTGGCAATGATAGTGCTTTGGTTGTAATCTAGGATCGTTAGCGATTGTAATGGTTTCCAGCTGCAGAAATGGAACACGTAGGTAAGAGAAAGACCCCGAGGTCACCGGACTATCTAATGGATCGTTCGGATCTCAGGTTCAGCCATCTGGTGGCAGAAAAAGAGTGAGAAAAGAACTTGGGTAGTTTTCTGGTAACCAAGTGCAATTTTCTTACGACATTTTACTCCTTTTTTCTTCTCTGCGTCACGTGTTTTCAGAACCACCTGCTAACCTCTGACTTCAATTTAGGTACCCAGAATTCGCGATCATATTGCATTAATATAATGGAAGAAATTTTCTCATAAATGCACACACTTTTCATAGTCATTTTGGATATTTCACGTCGTAATTCCAGTTCTTAATTTCATCGATTATAGATCAGCTTAGTTTCATTCAAATAATGTTTATATAGATTAATTTCTACTTGAAGTGTTGAAGAATATAAAACATGTAATTTACTGGACAGTCATGGCGTTTAAGTTTCGTTTAGAAAAGTAGTCCATTACGAGATACTAATGGAGGTACGGACGTCGCACATTATTAAACTTGATGCAATGATACTTTTTGTAGTATAACTCAAATAATTAAGTCCATAATACAATATTTAAAGTATTAACGGGAAACAAAAACATGTTGTAATCGAGGAGCATATTCACAAATCTCAGTATCTACAAACACAGTTTTCTTCGATAAGGTTTCTTAAAATATACCCTTATCACGAAACTGTCCTTCAATCTTGCTTTTGCTATGATCGTTAGCTTCAGTTTTATGCTTTTGTTTCAATATGATAACAAGATGGATTTTTCTTGTTTGTTACGAAGAAATATGGAGACATAACACTGTGATCATTTAAGAATTCATCTGCAATTTACGAAAATTAAATATAAATATCTTATGAAACATTATTAGTGAAATCGTATTTCGTCAGTCCTAAAAAAAGGCGTTTCAATGCAAGATAATATATTAAGGTTTGCAGCTGAGTAATACTGTTAATCACTATCTCGGGATACGTAATATTAGCAAACAATGATAGAGTACTCTGACTTCGCCAGACATTAGCGTTATATTATTTGTATTATACTAACTCTTACCTATTTTAAGATCTATCACAATGCTATATTTCAGGGATGTTACTTTTAAATTGACATACTGATATCGTAAAGATAATGATGTTGTAGATATTAGTTATGAATTTTGAGTCAATAATCAGACAAATGAAAGAATCTTTTTATACGATCTTTTGAGAACAATATTTTAATAATCTATTTTCTTTAACACTATTTGTTTGATGAACATAAATAATCTTAGGATATAAATCATAATCTCATCGGCTTGAGCTAAAGTTGCCTAAAGGCCTTTAAAAAATTCAAATTCAAAATTATAATCTACTCCTAAATTCGTTGCTTACAATTACAAAAATATGCTAGCAATTATTTATCAGTATTTTGTATCATACTCTTGAATGTTCTATTTATTCTAAGTGTGTTTTTATAAGGGGGCGGCGAGCAGAGCGGCGCGTTAAGGTAGAAACAAATCAATGTAAGTAAATGCGTGCTTTTTATAGTGTAGCTGCAAGCTGAGCAGCGAGCAAAGCGTTGATAATAGCGTCGATCAAAGAAAGAATATAATTCGTTTCACATAGCGTTGACCACAATGTTCGGGTAAGTCCGTCAGATCTTGGCTCGTTCTATTTTTTTGTCTGAATAAATAGTTCACACATTCATTATAAATTAACGTTTAAACGTTGAATTAAGTACCATATTTCCTTTGATCTCACATTCAACGTGTTTATAAAAATATCTTTCTTTGATTTATTGCCCACAGTAGGCCGTATAGTAAATTCATAGTCCCATACTTTAAGTTCACTCTATTCTTTTAATATCTTCTTCTACACTGCTGAAGCTATTTTCTTCCACTCAATAACTACCAGATTGATCCAAGCATCATTTGCAACACCTCATAATTAAATCGTCCCTTAATGTATATTTTAGCTATACAAATCCAACCAAGTGCCTAATATGTTTACACCTTCCCACTTCATGGAACTAAATGATGTATATCCTCTCTCGTCTTATCGATATAATCTAAAACTCGATGCGAATTTCAGTTGGGAGAATGTCTGTTTCGCATTAAGAAGGTCCGAGGTTAAATTCCAGAGGCACTTGCTGAATAAGGCGTTCCAGGGTCTCCATGGACACCAGAATAATTCCGAGTTGGTACCTTCAAAACAAGCCCTAGCCGATCTTCTGACCTTCATCTATTCTGACCTGAGCAAAAATGCGGAAATACAATACAATTCGATTCAATATGGCGGATCAACGTAACAAATGTTTGTATTTTTTAAATTCCTGCAAAATCTGGCAGTAGAAAATAAGAAAATGTGGTTTCTTTCGAGTGTAACAAACATATAACTGGCAGAAAAGTATAATTACGTATTATTAAAATAATATCTTACATACACTACCAACTCAGAATATTATACTACCAGTTTAATAGAACCAGAAGAGATTAAATATGAAGGGCGATCAAAGTGATATGTGTTTCAATTTCTACAGATAATAAATACAAAATTGGTAGTACTAAAATGGGTACTGTGTTAATTTTTTTTTCAATTTTAACCAGCATACAACTATCTCTATTGCTTTTATCGTATATTTGTTACATCCAAACAATTAATGACCATATTATTCCTGACGCAAATAAAAACTACAATATGTTTCTTAGTGTTATTTGAATTTCATATGTAGGAAGTTGTTTAGTTGATTGAGACTAATATGGCAATTTTCGTCCATTCCTAAGCTTCAGTTTGACTTTTGATTTTCTGATTTCGAAATTACATGCTCGTGAGTTCCGCGGCCGAGGGTTGCTAAAAAGAAGAAATTTAAATAAATGAGAGTTATTCGTCGTCATTTAGTTTTCAATGTTTCTCATAACAGGTATTGTGCACGCTATCATTTCCCTTCTGATAGACACTTAGGAGCTTTTCTTTTCGTCTTCCAACCGCCAGTACTTTCCTATCATTTCAACATCATGATTACTTCGAATTTCCGGACGCTGGGAACGACCTGCTTTTCCGGGGTGGAGTGGGGACTACGTTAGTAGCTTTCATCACGAACGGTAAAAGAAAAGCTGTTTACAGATAAGAAAGGATGTTATGCCATCAGCATTTAGCTAAATTTAGGGTCTTGGCGAACACGTTAAGAACACAGCATTAAGCAATGTATTTGGGGCCGAGTGTGCACCAAAGTATACAATACAAAATATAAAAACCAGCCCTGGTGCGAGTACTTACGTAGGAAGAAAAACCTGAAATAGATTAGAATATTTCTTGCTAGGACTATTTAGCTCTGAGTATATATAAATTAATATTAGTTGCCCAACATGTAAATACGTAATATATAATTGAATTTATATGATATTGATTTATTTTCTCCTTTCTAAGGCTATATTTAAAGATCACTAAGACATTCTACTTCACACATGTGTGTATTTCTGTATCTGAGTGAGGCTATTGTTTTTGAGGTCCTGAATGACCTAGTGAGTTTGTTAGAATAAGACATACAGTTTTAATTGAATTCCTAAACACTCCGTTCAATGGATCTCCACGAGACTTGAACCTGTAACTACGCACATAGAAAATAAGCATAGTAATAACTCAGTCAAACTAGGGACCATATTTGTTTATCTGTATGAATAAACAAACTAACATGATTATGTGGGCTTAATACTAATATAAATACTTATTCCTATAATAATTAGATTATAAATTCAACGTTTGAGATATAGAATATACGAAGCATCTTCGTAAACAAACGTCTATGCTACATTTTGATTGTATTGAGAACGGGAAAGAAGTCGAAACTTGTCCGCAGAGCGGTGTGGCGCTTAATGGTGTCATATAGACGTTTGTTCCATTATTCCAACACACTGTTTAAAACGACTACTTTTTCGTGGTAGTGATAGCAGTAACTTCTAGTTTAAAATATCTGTTAAAATTGAAGTTAAAAATAGCAGTTTAGAAAAATCCTTTTTGGATAAGAGTTATTTGTTCCCAAATTTAAAAAACAATGTAAAAGCGCCATTTTAGACTAACCTAACTTTCTGTACCTTGTTACCTGAATAGTAGAGTGATAGGCTGCCGTTAGAACTTGGTAGTTCATATTATAAGTGTCGGAAAACTATTGTGCGTAATGATCGGAGCTTTCAGAGAATCTGTTACGTAATTTCTTCGTGAGTAATTAGAATAAAAATTATTAAAATCTAAGAGTTAGTTGAAATTCCTTCGGCTATAAATGAAAACTATTTGACAATACAAATTAGCAGACAAATAAAAATACGTATTACATAATAACTGCTTCGGATTAAATTTATTTGTGCACTTTAGACATCTTTGACTCAGGACAGGATAAGTTCGGTAGAAGATAAGGAAAGTATCAACCAGAGCCTTACTTACCGTAACAACAGTGTCTGATTTGTACAATTTCCAGAAAGTGGGAAGAAGTAGTGAGATATATATATTATACGGTATTTTGGGATCGCCCATATCCCAGGCTAGAGATAAACAGAGCCAGGGAAGATTTTTGCAGAGAGAGGGAAATCCCACCATCCTCTGCTACAAATCGAATACTGCCTAACATAGCGACATACATCCTGGTGATCTGAGAGAGACTCTGGGAAACTTCGTCCGCGGGCTTCGAATTCTAATATTTTATTTATGGCCTTCAGGCTTCTAAGACTCGGGCAGGGATAGGAAAGGGGAAAGGCAACAGCCAGGGTATAAGTTGAAGATACCAACAGGCATTGTCCTGGTGTGACAGGAAACTCCCTGAAGAACTCATTCAGGACGATCGGTCGCTAGGATTGAACCTACGACCTCCCGAAGTCTAAGCCAACGCTCTACCACTGAGCTGCGAGTTTCAAACCAAGGCCACTTAGATAATAAGGCCTAACGGCTCAAAAATGACGTCACTATCAGAAGGTCATGTAGAGTTCCATTTGATAAATTTTAGTACTTTGTTCACGTATTTTCTGTTGAAATGTGGAGCTAAATAAGCCACACACACACACACACACACATACATATATATATATGTTACACCATTGTCAAAAATGTATATAATCATATTAGTTTGATAAATTTCTGAATGTTTAAAGAGTAAGTAGTACTAGCATCAAGTAAAAGCTTACTATTGATAGATTTTATATTTGTTAAGATCTATTTCCAATCAAATTATGAAAACAATTTTAACAATAAGACCGATCACCTGTAAAAGGTCTATTCATTACTTAATGTAGGAGTTATTTAAATTAAACTTACAATTTATACGTGGTCCTAGAGGCAGAAAAAATAGTAATTAAGATATAGTTGACTACGAAGTTGTAGCAAATCTTGCAAAATTCTCCAGAAAGATAACATTACGTCACTAAATAGATTGGACTGAAGAACTCTCCCGCATCATTCTGTCACTTACCATATTTTAGGATAGTTTCATACTATAACAGTTTAGGTAGAAACGCAAAATAGGCCTAATTGCTTCAAGTTCACTTTCTTTCCTTTATGTTAGGTATGGGGGAACTTGGGTTAAGGTAGGACGTCCATATTGAAAAATACATGAAAACGAAATCAAAATATTTGGCACCCAGTTTTCTTTGATTCTGAACACCAGCCTTAGCAAGTAAATCGCACGGGAGTCCAAATTTCCAACAAATGAAACATTGCTACTACTTTTGACTGTCAAGTACTTGTTAAGATTTCACCACAAAGAAGGAATTCGTGTGACGGGAAACAGGTGAAGTGACACTTTACTCCAAAGCCTGGAATAGATGCACACTTCCTGAATTAATTGCATCAAATAAGATTATAATCATTGTTTTCTGATTAGGCAATCATTTCTTTCAACTTTTCTAATTGAATAGAATGTAGTC
>JAGDQP010031184.1:0-17130 GCA_022664845.1 Lepisma saccharinum | reverse complement strand
AAAAATAATCCTTATCTTCTGACTATCATACTTCATTTGGTCACAGCCATGGTACACAGACTTACTAACAATATAAACGGGGCAACCGACGTCAATTAAGTTTTTATTCCCTAATTCAGTTCTTCCGTGAAAAAAAAGCCAACAGGTTTTCTGAAGAGAGATTCAAAATTCACTTTTGCATCGTCGCTATTAAAAGCAACACATTTGAAATTTGATTGAACTTTTAGACACATAAATCAATTTGCTGTAATGTGTTTCATTTTTAGACACTTTTAGACACGTGTGTTTCATTTTATGCTGTTTTGAGTGCAATAACTTGTGTTTGAATACCACACTTTTTCCAGGCAAAGGACTAAATAAGCACAGGGAACATCTTCAACCATCCATGATTGCTTGCATCTGCTGACACTCCGAAATAAGATGTGTAGCAATCACACTGTTTATTATTGTCTGTGTTTGAAACTTTAGCTATCTCTGAATCATCAAACGTCTCTCGGTATAGTTGAGGGCATAGTCATTTAACATGTAGGATATGTGATGATAAACTGTATGACACCTTCGCACTTATCTTTACATCGAGCTTAGTGAGACTGATATTAATAAAAGGACTAATATTTACACAAATGGAGGAATAGTTAACTGTTTTATTATGGTTTTCAGTACTCAAATGACGATCAAAGTTAAACCTTTGTTGTTTACTTGTATTTAACAGTCCCATATCACACATTTGACATTGTATTCCGTTTTCCCCCATTGAAAAGCAGGAATATTTAGATTTCACAAACGTCCCATTGAATTTACACTTGCATGTCTCTGACTTTGACATGTTTCTAAAAAAAAAATATATATTAAATTTTCACTGAAATTTTGAAATGCCTTTGACCAGAAGAATTGAAAGCTTGATCACAACATCCGAATACAATAAGTCAATTCTATATCGATTTGCACAGGTATTTTAAAGACGTTGATACTCATTTTTTTTTTAAATGATGCGTTTTGTATCTTTTATTAAAATATTTCTTATTTTATTCTGTGTGTATAGCAATATAAAATATTAAGGTATAAATAGAGGGCAATAGACTGCTAACAATTGGGATTTTCTGTATCTCGTAACCAAATCATTCCTGCATTACTTTTGTTAATCGTATGCTTACCATAACTGTTAGTCCATTTCCTACAATGGTAACGTTGGGTCTGTCAGACCCAGATCAATACTTATTTCAACGTAGTATTATCTGGAAACGCTGTGCATGACTCATTCTTTCCGAATCTTTCAAGTTAATATATTTCTTTAATTCTCTTCTTCAGCAACAAACTGTTGGGTGAGGGGACAGTTTCTGGAGCTTTGGTGTGACAGGTCCAACTAATGACTGAACGTTTTTTTTTTAGAAAATAACCAGTTGCATCAAAATTACGTTGCCATTATTGGTGAAGCTTTGCATGCTCCATTTGTTGAGAGAAATTCAATTGCTTACAACTGCCATTTGAACAACTTTCAGAAATTAATTACTCTCTAAGTTCTGAATCTGTTCATTACAACTTTCCTTCCTTGGATGTTATGTATAAGTGTGTGGGTTTAAAATAACCAAAATTTTTGTGGTTAGGGTTGAGAAAATAATGCGGATGTTAGGAAATGAACTATCTAATGTGTCCTTTGAAGAGGCAGATGATCATGATGTAGACCCTACCTTCTGTTTTTACAGTGAACACTAAACAGACAGTGAAGTTGGAAATTAAGAAGATATTCTAAAGAATGTTTCAGAATATAGCTCACATACAATGTGTCGATTGCTTGCATTCTGATATTTGAAGCACTAATTTGCTCTTAAATATATAGGCATCGTGTTGTCTACTGCATAAATTAACTAGAAAAGTACTGAAAAGTTGCATTACAACACGACGTTTGATTCAGCTCTCAGAACAATTTTATAAGCTTCATTTTGTTATTTCTTTTGCTATTTCCACAACTTTTTATAATTATTACTGTCCTTGTAACTCTAGTTATTAAAAAATTATTACCTTTCTTTCAACGTTTGAAATCTTTTCGGTTGAATACATTTATAGTTCTTAATACGTGGAAAGAAAAGGGTCCAGCAGTGGATAGAAAACGCTGAATATGATGATGATGATAATTCAATAACCCAAAGTTTTATTCAATCCACAAACAGAAAATATGAAAGGGTCTCACAGACCCAACGTTACCAATAATGTGGCTTTTTCTTAGTAACTGTAGAAATAAATTAGTTCTGAAATGATTAAATTCCCTTTAAATTGGATTCCATTTGCTTGAGACTTTTAATAGTTCTTTGCCAGCAATGGCTAAAATACAATTTCTCCTTTCTCTTCATCTACAATTATGAACAATAATTTATGTAAAATTTCAATCTTATGTAATCAATAAATTATCATCAGATAATTATTTATTGCCTGCTGAGAAGCCAGGAACTTTAACACATATATTTAAACCCGATTTATTGTAAGTCATATTGCAGTTTTTCTTCCGAGTGTGTGACACATATTTGAGAGTGATGTTAGGGGTATTATGGTAGAGGAAGAAACTCATTGAATGAATGAACTTCACCTGTGGTATATAAGGAATTTACATGGCACTGAGCATATTTGTTTTTACTTCGCAATTTGAAATCGTGAGACACTTTTATAGCGCATTATGCTCAGTGCCTTGATTATTCCCTGTACACAGAAAGAAATAAAATGTTCCCCGTTACCAAACAAAAAATAACCAAATGATTGGTTTCAATATTGCATAGATAACTCCTATTGTAATTTTTAAAATGTATGTTCTGAAATTAATTCTAGTACATTGCTTTAAAGATTCAAAGATTCACAATACTCAGACTTTAAATTCCAATTAATAGTTCAATTGGCAGAGAATTTTCTCTTATCTTTTTTTTGTTATTTAAACCGTCAGTTGGATCGATTTTAGTATAGAAAAGTTTGAATCTTTATAAGAGTACACTTGAAGTAATTTCATATCTTACAATTGAAATAGGGATTCTGTACGTAATGTTGAAAATCAAACATTCGATTGTTTTTATTTGGCTACGGGAAACATTTAATTTATTTCTGTATATAAGGAATAAGCAAGGCACTGAGCATAATTCGCTTTAAGGGTGCCTTTTCAAAAATAAAAGAAGAAATAAAATCCATCACAAACATAAAGGACCTTAACAGTTAAAGAATTGACACTTTTACAATTGTTTCTAAATAATTCTTTATGTTTAGGGTGGAATAGTAAAACAGATAGGATTTAACTTAACAGGATTACTTTAGTGTTTTATTTCGGAAATCTTTACATTAAGAATGTTTGAAATAATCATGTATATTGTAAAATATGTATGTACTCTCAAATGGCTAAAGATCAGAGAATAAGAGTCATCTACTGGTTTCTATTTCAAACGCTTCAGTTTTAAAATTAAGAATTATTTAGCCATGATTCTGATGTAGGTACGTAGTATCGCAGGAATGTGTAAAGATTTTTATTTAAAAAATCAACTAATTTGCTCTCAGATTTCTTGGCAAATAATTCATCATGAATAAATAATACATTTCTCACTGAATCAACTTTCAGTTGATCAAGAGAATTCTTGTTTATTTAACGAAACAAATATCGTACAAAGAATATCCGTCTGATATTGCTTTTCTATTATTTCAGGCTACTCATTTTGATATTTTAAGAAATATGAAAATGGACTTGTTACTAATATTTTGGTTTTCTCATTATACCAACCAGAGTTAACATTTGTAGTCGTTTCTTATATTATCATCCTGTCATGTCCCTTGTTTAAACTGTTCAAATGTTCTCCATTCTCTTTTGATAATATTAAAATATATTGTTTTGTAGTAATCTAGATCACGCGGTAGCGCGTCGGACTGCAAACCTGTAGGTCTGGATTCAAATCTCGGTCAGGACTTTCTTAAGTACTCCCATACTTGGCGTTCTGAAGTGCACTCAACATACTACCAACCACCCGAGTGTTGTTTGTACTCCTGGACAGCTTGGAAGTTAAGACGGTCGAGGTAAACTAGATTGAGAATGTATGGAGCACCACCTCCACATCAACCACACGCCCTTTTTATCTGTATCCAATTCCGATATTGAAACCATTTCCTCTTTCGCAAGTTCTCAATGGAATGATGAAAGAAACAAGCTGATACGTTGGTATTTTGTCACTGAGCACAAGGAAGGGGTTCAGAAGAAAAGGGTTGCATGACATTGAATCATAAAAAAAAACACGTTCAACTTTTATATACTGTATGACATACACAATATGAGTGTGAAATATATTTTCGTAATTTGTACAGAGATACAAAGAAATTTCGTGTTACGTATGAAGAATAACTTCAATTTTTGATTGAATCCATGTCTCGTGCATGCCTTTCCTTCTGACAACCTCAGTTGTTTAGATTTTCATACATTATTAATTTCAAATTCTAGTTTACTGACAAAAATTTCTTCACATTAAAATTATGATGAAATTAATGGAAGTGATGCATTATGGTAGGTAGGGTTTGGCTTTTCTCTCTCTCTCTTTCTTAAGAAGTTCGTAACAATTTTCAATTAACATTTTGTGTCTGCATTGGTCACCATCTCCTTTCCTGTCATTGATTGTAAACTAAATATTGTGATGTATCACAAAATACATTTTAAAATTATTATTATTAGATTTATGATTTTACAACTTATCAGATATTTGTTACCAAAATAGCAAACAGACGGTGCATCTGTTGTTCGGCAATATTTTATTGCATCTTATTATGTACTGGGAAGGGGCAGTACAAAGTAAATTTTCACTCAAAATTCCTCCTTTAAAACTCAGGAGAAAGTAACGATCATATTTATATTTTTATTAACGAAGTATATTTTTAATTTGTGATAGAATGTACCTATGTTTTCTTCCGAGATTTTGATAACCTTCGTATGGACAATGACTCATGCATCAGTAGGTACAGAGTGTAAGGCATACTTTTATCAAATACAAATTTTGTGTATCTCTTGTTTCTTTTCTTTAAAATGTTAAATATTTCTCCTTTCACGGAAATTCTCTCCAATTTTGGATGATATTTTTTTATAATCCTCTCATTTCTTAAATTTTTTGATAAAGGCATAATATATTAATGCTTATATTTCTCAGGTTTATGTCTCGAAATATCAACGCCGGTTATCTGTGCATGTAGGAATTAGGAGATTGTCATGTCAGAGCATTATCAAAAAGGACCTGCATATTTATCCCTACAAATTTTCTTTTGCGCATGCGTTAAAGCTTCGAGATAAACCTGCGCGTGTTCTGTTCCTGCGGTAGTTTCTGAATAAACTGGAATGAGGGCTTTTGGATCCTCAGTTTTTCATTTCTTCAGTTCAGCCTGTCCAGGTATGCGAACTCACAGAGCACGTGCATTATGCATCAGCAAGTCCTCATCAGTACGTTCAAAATCCGTTGCATAATATTAAGATTGGTGTTGTGTGCAAAATATGCGGTTTTCGGATCATAACATGATTCTTTCACCAAACTGTTAATGCTCAACGGTTGTCCAGAGTCAGTTTAATCCATTTGTGGATTAACAAAATGAACGACTGTATGGATGTTTTCATGAAGATGGAGCAATAGCACACACCACACTTGCAACCTTGTCACAAGTTCATGAAGTGCTCGTTGAAGAGAAAACATTATGCAGAGGGAGTACAAACTCCTGGTGTGAGCTTTTCCCCTATGATTCATACCTGTGGGGCAAGGTGAAGTCTCAGGTACTCAAAACATCCCCACACACTGGAAAACTACAGCAGAACATTGAAAGCGCTATTGATACCATCCCTCAGGCACTTATTTTGATAAATTGAGAACAGCGCTGCATCGACATTCTTTTTTTTTTTGTTTACAAAAAATCATCATAAATTAATGGTAATGTGTTGTCGAAAAAGTGGCGCAGGAAAATTTATGTAGTAAGCAAAATTTCGTTGAAGAAAATTCACAGACTTATCACATTTGAGACTTTAAAGATCGTTTGAATGAATTTGTTTAATAGTTTTGAAATTCAATATGTCCTGTCTGCCCTGAACAGAGATTAGTAACAGATATTTTATTAAGAGATTATTTAGGAAGCCATACAAGATGGTTGCATATATTGGTAAATGTGACTTACGGGATTGTGAAATCTTATGGAATATACGCATTTGAGACATGCAGGTCTTTTAATAAATTCAACAAGTATTTGGCATGCCAATAATAAAATATTAGTTCCTGATTGCCCAGAGACATGTATAAAAAGCCCGGCAAAACTCCAGAAAATAATTGTCTCTGGATGGTAGCAATTGGAAGTGCATTGTGGGTACCTGGGGAAGGAGCTGGCCGCCTTAAATAAAACCCCAGAGAAAAAATTTGTTGGAGATCATCAAATATGAGGTCGAAGTTCTTCCCACAATGCATGGAGATTGCAGGCGGTGAGGGCTTCGTCCTAATTTGTTTACATTATTCTTGAAGGATTTCAGAAAAAAATGTAAGAGTACACAAAATCGATCCATTAAAACACTATACTATAGAGAATATATTACACTATAGAGAAAACACTATACTATATACACTATACTATTGAGAATCACCTGATAATATAAAGTCTAATGAATACCTAATTACAAATTTTATACTTGTGACTGTGGAAACGATTCGACTGTGCTTTGTGTGCTTGTGTTAGAAAGTCACAAGGAAATACTATGTAACAAGAAGAGTAGATTTTAAGTGGCAATCTCTCTTAATATTTACACTTTTGAGGATTACAGAGTTTTCTATCGTGATACTCGACTATAACGATATTCACGATAGTGAATACTGATAGGAAACTCAGGAGGAGGCGAGCCACTTGTGACTCAGCAGGCGAGTGCCACAAGAAGATCTTACTTTATTTCCTTTTAGTTTTAATTTTATTCATCAGTGAAATGAAGAATTACTAAGTGATGTACAGGAGGAAGCATTTGTGACGGGAGAAACACTAAAATTTGACCTTTAAAGCACAAACTGAGATCATATGTTCCAAAATAGAGGAGTAGGGGAGACTGGGCTGAATTGTAACAATATTTACGAGATTGGTTACAGTTAGTGCACGAAATGAGATCTACGGTTCAAAATCACAGAAATTGTAAAATAGGGCTTCCGTATTTTAACCACTATACGGAATATATGGTAATGAAAATGAGATGATAATATATTTTTTATTCGAAGGCTGCGTGTGTTACATTAGACCCCACCGTCAGGGGCATTTATAACACATGTCAGGGTCAATTGTAACAAAATAAATCACTGCTTTTAAATTATGATTTTTTGAAAACAAGAACATTACACTAATAAAAAAAATAACCAAATATGACTATATAATTGAATAACTCGGGTGTAGAAGGTACATTCTTCTTGTTTTGAGAAAAATGAAATTGTCTTTCTTCTACAATCATTAACTTCGGCAGAGTTGCACGTCGCCGTGTTCCTTCCTTTCATCTATTAGTTAAAAACCGAAACTGGATTTCCCTTTGGTAGACAAGGAAGAGATTTGTCAGCTTCTCTGTTCACAGAAATAACATCTGATATGTGGGTTATCAGCTTCTACACCCGAGGTATTCAATAAAAAAACAGAAACAATAAGGAAATATTTAAGAACATATTTAGGAAAAACACACCTGAGAATATATTTAAAACACAAACAATTTTAGTCTGACATACAGTTAAGGCACCTAAAAAATGTTTCCACTTTTAGTACATTGAAAATGATACTATTCTTTGCACGTTGTACACTCAACTCAATTTTTCTCTACTCCAACTGTTGCTACTTGTGTGAACAAACTAAACAGAAACAATAATAATTTTCGTCTCAGGAAGAAGATATATTTGCTTTCTTCTGATTTCTCCTTTCGTTTCTTACCAGAGTCCAACTTTTGAGAGATCTTTCGAGATAATTCATTTAATTCATTCTTCTGTGGTGTATCTGTAAGAACTAAAATTTTTCCTTTCCTACTACTTTTCTTCTCAGATGATATGACTTTGGGAAAGCGTAGCAGTGTTTGAGGAGAGAACGTTGATTTGGAAGGCTTAGGTAAAGAACACTATTATCGTCAAGGCTGCTTGTGCTTAGCTGTACTGACATAGAAGCCACATTTGGAGTCAAAGTGGATTAGACGCTGTAAAGGAAGCTAAATTTCTTCTAAAACTAATATGTATGTGGTCCTCGAAGGAGAAAAATTATTATCTTGAACGACATTTCTGTTGAAGAGTCCAATACCAGTTATTTATTCTAATATAAAGTTTACAGGTACTGGATACTCCACCTAATTGAGTTCCAATAAGATGTTGAACAGTTTGAATCTTATTAAAATTGGCTATCGTACTTTGCTAATCTTATCCAAAAGTAATATTTGAAATTCTGGTGTCGAATAACATTGAATCTAAATGCTTGTTCTAACTCACAATAATGAACTTAAATTTTACGAATGTTGCTTAGTGTTTAAAAAGTACATCACCAATCCTTTTTTTCGTAAATCTCGATCGTTACAAGTCTTTGTTTCCCTAATGTTAATGACTCTATTGAATTCGCTCTAAAACATAAGGCTCCCCAAGCATTAGTGAACAAACCAAGCTAAACCGAGCCGAATCTGTATTCGATACGAGCGGTTACAACCACTAAGTGAGTGTAATACCAAGAATAATCATTCGCTCATAGGGGTTTCAACCAAACCAAGTAGTCAGATCACAATATTACTAAGATAACATCGAAAATTTCTGTTTATAGTTTGTATTGAAACAACAATGAAATATCGCTAAACAAATTCTTAAAGTCTGTCACGAAATATTGAATAATTAAGAGATTATTTGAGAATCAAATCAGGCAGACAAGTTTATCTTTAAAGGTAACTAACTGATGTAGGTTTAAATGATGTAAGTTTAATTATTTTCTTTTTCTAAAGTAGTGGTAGTAGTAGTAGGTTAACTATTAAGGTATCATAATGTGATTATTGGTATAGTACAACCACAACCTTAAAACAGCAACCCATTTGATCTCTTTAAATGACTTGCAATCAAACATCAACCTTCAGACAATCATAGTTCTACCTTATTATGCACTTACGACTATCATCAATCCTGTATTCAACATCAGTAGTAAATCCACAGGAATTAACAAATACATCTCTCCAAAACTTCATCTCATCTCATATTTGGCAATCGGCATTACGTTTTGTAAAATAAGACTTCTTCACCTTTCTTCATAATAAAGAATCATTATTTCACTTTTTCCACGGAAAACTTAGAGAAAAGAACATTATCCCATTGCTTAACTTCTTATCAATCATGACGTTATCGTTGACAACAATTAGAGACAAAGCACATTCTCTTAAGTGTGTCCAAATCTATAAACCTAATTTAACATAATCATACCTAAAAACGCCACACATCACTAACATTATTCATTGTAAAAATCAAATAAATAAAAGAGAAAAATCGGTCAAAAAGTAATAATCACAAAAATCAGGTGTATTAGAAATAGTATGTGAATGCAATTTTAAATCTAACGGCTTTGTCGGCCCGTAGGAAAAAAGATTTTCAGGAGTGTTAATGGTTTGTGTATCTCCATTTCAAATACTTTGCTTTCATCTTTGTTCCTTCTAGACGGCGAAAATTCAACTCAGTAGGTTAATCAGAACAATACTTTTTGACTAGTAGATAACGGATTATTAGGTACGAGGACTATTTTTTAAGTAAGGTCCGATTGCCACTAGAAACTAAACTAGTAAAGTTCCTCTGTACACATTAAGCTTTTTTTCTACATAGTTACCATGTTTGTTTAAACATTTATCATAGATGTGTGAGTTGTAACTTGATATTTTCATATTAGTTTATTTCGTTGAAACGCCCCAAAAACGTGGAAAGATAAATTGTTTAACTTAACTAAAAAGAGGGGTCGCCGTAGACGAGGTTAGTCCATGCAAACGCACCTGACAGGAACAAATCTAACCTCTACGTGCACTTTATCCCAATCGAGCGATAAAGCAACGTCTTCCAGGAACCAAAACCTGGGAAACAGAAGATACCAAGTTCTTTCCACTGGGCAGGAGGTATGCGCAAAACACCGCGGAGAAAAAAAAAACATCCGTTCATCTATCTGCTCCTCACATGCTCGAAAATGTCGCCAGGTTGAAGTGAGCAAGGGGTTATCAGGAAGAAATACTAACATACCAGGTCACTCAGAGTAACGAACCAATAGTCACTAGAAACTCAAGTGTTGCAAACCTTGCACACTCTCCATACTCGCAAAATTACACTGCTGAACAATGTGGCCCCAAATACCTCTCAGCATTTATAGACTGGCAAGGGAACCTTACTTACCATATTTCAGGAACGCCCAGTACTACACACCACTACCTAGAAATGAAGATGAAAAAAAAATCCATCGACACACGTAAGGCAGGAATACTATCACTGCTACATTCACACATGAACAACGTCTGTGCAAACGGCCAAATATTAAATCAATAATGTCCATTATGGTACAAACTTTACCACATGCTTGGGCCACACGTATCTCACCATATGTATATAACTTTCCGCAGATAGTTGTAAAACATCATACTCTGAGCTCTCACACACACGCCTACTAGAAAGACAACAACCCCGGCATAGTCTAACATGGAAGGACGCAGTTTCGTGAACGGAACCTAACCTTAAATAGCAGCCAAAATGTCCCCGAAAAAAAATAAAGCTTACGATGCTGGCAATTAATACTCAGTGCATGACAAAATCGTTATTCACTATGTTGAGCACACCACAAAAGTACTGGGATGGTACCGTAATTAGGCCATGACACTACCTTACTCATATCGTGATATTTCCACTGAATTTCAATAACCCTACATTCTTTCAGAATTGTATCACTTTTCAAATATACCCAAACTTTGAATTAAAAAAAAAAGATTATTATTTTCGATTATCAATCAATATCATCAGGATACTAACTACTGAACTTCTTAAGGAAAACGTGCTCACTTCCAAAGGGAATTCACAAAACACTTTTATTTGCTTAACTTACACAACGTTTATGCGTAACAAAAGGAGGGAGGCAAAAGAAGAGAGAGAGAAAAAAAACTAAATCTGACATTGAATTGCTACACACAGATATGCCTTACTAATTTTTTTTCAGTTGAAAAATTATTGGATAATCTCGTTTCACAATTTTCGTAAACACTTTATAACTTTAATCTCTTAAATGACGTTAACTCAAAGCGAAAGTTGATTTATACATATTTTCACTTGTAATTTCTAAATCATTACATAAAATGGTTTGAAACTTGCACAGAATTTCGGTTAAACTATAATCTTGAAACACAGTGACTTTCAGATAAGTTCCTTCAATAATATCAGAAATATCACACTAAATTTACCTGAATTAAAGATTCGTTTCCCATTAAATTTAACGTCCATCGTTGTAAAACAATTGAAAATGATACAGCGTTATTTAGTTGTATTTATAGTCAAATTAACTATTACAATTTTTCAAATTATTAAGTGAAAAGTAAAGGTAGTAGCAAATACTTTAAGTAAAAAAAATGCGAATTGCAAAATTGAAAAAATAAATAAAGGAAATCCGTAAGACAAAACTGAAAATTTTTAATTAATCAAAATAAGGCCCTTCCGTTGGGCACTTGTCTAATTATTACATCGTGAATGAATGGAGATTTTGTTCATAATTTTTTTGTCAAAATAAAGGGTGAAATAATCAATCCCAAAATACAAAACTCCTGATAAAGTTTAGGGAATATAAAATGGAAGCATTGCATGTGACGAAAATCATTATCTTTAATCAAGTCATCCCGACCTTGAGAAGGAAACCGTCAGCAGTAGTTTTCCCCATCTACATTTAGAACATATTAGGCATTGTATTGATCATCAATAAAATTCGACATAACATTTTTTTTCTTAATTCTGACGACAGTCCACATAAAACTTTAATAACCACTATGTACTGCTGCTGGCGTTTTCTTCTCAAAATTTTAATTTCCAAACAAGAAAATGAAGCATTACCTTAATGAAGATTCGCCAAGAAAAAAAAAAGAAATGCAGCCGTTCTCGGTGAATATCTTCTTATTCAAATACCAAAAACTTCAGGATAATCCGCCCACAATCTATGTGGCAAAAAGGTTACGGGATATTTAGTGTTATTGTCACACAAAACTTGGTTACGTATAACTCTTCTTTTGCATATAATTTCAACTTTTTTTTGGAGTGGCTGTTAGCATTTTCGGTGTCACGTATCGGTCGTCATGATGGAATCTTCTTGTCCACTCTCTTCCCGGCGAAAAGAGACGAAGCGACTTCGGCATCCAATTAAAGCTCAAAGCTATCGCTTCTATCTTGGATAACAATGAAGCGTCGCCCCCCTCGGCCAATAGAAAGAGGACAGGTAGTACCATCATAGGAAAAAGCGGGATCCCGAATAGGAGAAGAAACGAAAAGAAAGCAAAGGCACACCTATCACGGGCTGAGGGGCAAATCCCCTATCAAAAAAATAAAATGCCTAAATAAAGAATAACAATAAATAAATGGAAGGAGCATAATATGATCATTACAATGCCATGATAGTTACCATGTTTGTTTAAACATTTATCATAGATGTGTGAGTTGTAACTTGATATTTTCATATTAGTTTATTTCGTCTTGAGTTCTATAAATGTGGATATTATCACAGGTGCATGATTCGTGCCTATTGTTTTTTTTATATCCTTTTGATTGAACACTTGTTAAGTTTCTCATTACATGTGGAATGTGAGTGAAGCATCTGCTATTTGAAAATGAGTAATAATCTTATATTACAAGAGAGCGGGATCGTCTTTTTAGGTTTTGACTGATTAAGATACAAAAAATGAAAAAAGGCAATTCTCACTATTTCTATTGAATTAAAAGTGTGTTTTGGGTTCATTCCTACACTTAACATTAATTAAAGATAGTGTTGCCGACGAGACGAGACTTAGGCTGTCCCGGACTATATCTTCCCTTTTGAAAGAATATAAAATGTGATTCTTTGAAAGAAAATAAGAATGTAAATTTCTCTACAGGTGTGTCCAAATTACTAGACTCCCTTCCGAAAATTCCAAAGTTTCTTGTTCATATCTAAGAATGACAAAGAAACGCCTTGAAAGGGCACAAGGACTGAAATATTCAACTTCTGATGATTGGGAGAAAGTATGTTCAGTGGTGAGTAATATTTCACTGTGCTTGATGAATGTTTGTGAGATGGACGAGGTCGACCTAAGGAGAAGTTCCAATTGGAATGTATAAAACAAACTGCGAAGAATCCAACTCTAGTTTGGTTTTGGGATGTAACGTCAGTCTTAGGACCAGGAAAGCTTCATACACTGAAGAGCCAAAAGTCATGGTATAGCGGGAGGGAACTAGTTGACGGCGTGGCAACATCGCGGCAAACCGGTCGAACAGCGTGCAGTTACAGTGAGGTCAATTGGACTTCTGTGAGTGCAGTGAAACGTTGTGTACCGTGACGATGGTAGCCCGACGGGAACTATTGACGTTTGAGTGCCCGATGACAGTTGGTGCTAGACGAATGGCGCATGCGATTTCAGAAGTCGTCCGGAAATTGAACTTTACTCGCTCCATAGTGTCAAGGGTGGATCGTGAGTACAGCATTACAGGCATCATGACCCATCATGGCAACGCAGTGGCCGCGCGCATGTGCTGAATGAACGCGACCGGCGAAGTCTGGACAGACTCGTCCGGCAAACATACAAGCAACAGTGCGTGATTTGACAGCATGAATCAATGCAGGACGTGCCAGGAATGTATCTCAGAGGTCAGTGCAGAGAAGTTTGGTTGGTCTCCATGAGGTATCGCAGCCGAAGACCGACACGTGTGCCGCTCCTAATCGCTGCCAGGGACGTATTTAGGGGGTGGGTGCAGACTCCCCAAACTCAGAGTTACAGACCTAAATAATATAACTTTAGGTGTAATTCACTGTATTTAATATACATTTCATGCCCATATACAGGTTGGATCTCCCCGAACCCCATGGACGCCTTCAAAGTCAAATTCTGGATACGTGCCTGCCCGCTGCCCATCGGCGGAGGCAACTCACATTGACTCGAGAACATGTGGATTGGGCCTTAGAGGACTGGTAATGTGTAGCGTGATCAGATGAGTTACGTTTTCAATTGGTACCCGTGGATGGTGGGGTCTGGGTATAGCGCAGACCCCATGACTCCATGGCCACAAGCTGTATCCATCTCTGGAATGTAATGCACAGAGTTTGCGTGAAGCTTCTGACACCATTTTGACACACGGATATCGTTCAACTGTTTGAGGTGAATTTAAAAGCCCGAAAGTCTGTGAATAGTCAAAAGTCAAATAGAAAATGTCCCAAAGCATTTTCCTGAAAGAAACACTGCCTCCACCTCCAGCAACTACCGAATTGTGGACTGCAATTGAGACTGTATGGTTGCATTCCTAAACCGGACTACCAGCGACTTGTCGCGTCCTTGCCACGCATCGGGTTGCTGTACTTCGTCGTGTTCGAGGGGTGTTCCACACGTTATTAGGTAGGTATTCCATGACTTTTGGCACTTCAGTATATATATATATAAGCAACGTCAAATTAAGGCACTTTTCACAAGAACAAATTATTGAAAATAGAACATTCTCACTTGAATGACATACTTTAGCACATAAAAACTTTAGCACAGTAAAAGTGCTTAAATATAACAAAGAAGAGATTTAAAATAAGAACAAAAATACCTACTAAAATAAATCAAAATATAGTAAATGTATGCTAAGTAGAGAAAATGAACTCAAGGGCGTCGCTACGAATATTCCCATGGGGGGAAATTAAGGGCACACGTTATATATAATAACCCTATATAGCCGTTTTCTATCCACTGCTGGATGAAGACCTCCCTCTTTTCTTTCCACAGGTTACGGTCTGCTGCTATCCTCATCCATGTAGCTAAATTTGTAACGAACATATAGAAATAAGTTCACAGTAAATTTATATACCTACACTGGTGTCATCTATTGTGCACAAGAGTCATTACTTCCTTTTAGTGAGCAATTTATTAGGAAATAAACCGAAAATCGATTAGAAATTTTTCTTATTAACCTTGTAATCATATATTTTCAGCTCTTGATGTGTTGTTGTGTTATAGCGAAATCTATGAGCTTAGCAAATTTGCCGAAATTTAACAGAAACAGATATCTTCTTGTGTTTAGTCATACGTTTTCTGTCTTCGGTTTTGCACTTATCACAAAAGACTATCATGCAAGTCTCTGTGCCACTGTACTTATCTTAAAGTAGTTTGAGGCATAGTTGCTAAAAGGCCATAAATAAAATTAAAATTCAATTGTATTAAAGGAGCGATTTTTAGTTTCTTCATTACATAAAGTTTGAGCCACGAGTGAATCCTCTAAAGTATGTAGAAGTGTCATGGTACTTCGGACACTCCCTCAAATTTCCATTTTGAAAATGAGTATAATTCAAGTGTAATAAATGTTTCCTCCAGGTGTACCTCAATTAGGAGAAGCGTTTGCCACGGACACGCAGCAGCAGAAGCCCTGCAGGAATCAAGAAATAATCAACATGCACGGCAGTGCATGAGCCAAGTTCTGCACGTCAGAAAACGTCAGCACTACCAGAAGCATGTTATACAGGAACAAGAGTTTATGGCAAAATCGACGATTTGGGGGCCCCGTAAGAAAAAAGATGTTAAAGATAGGAATATGAGCTTTCGCCGTTAAGGAGATATGGTAAATATGTGCAGATGTACAAACTTTCATATTCGTATCTCAAAGTATGTTCTAGTTGTGGACCCCTGAAATCGCACATTTTAGGCTAACTGACTGACTGACTCACTCACTCTCATCATATTGTTTAGGGTGTTTGGAGTAAGCTAGAAACATGAAATTTGGTATGAAGGTAGAGGATGATAAGTAGATAAAGGAAAAATTCCGACATTTTGAAAAGGTCGCCATCTTGGATTCAAAATGGCCGCCAAACCTAAAATTTCAAAGAATACACAGCCTAAACGACTAAAGATAGAACAGTGAAATTTGGTATGAAACTACATCATTGATAGCAAATTAAGAAAACTTTTTAAAAATTTGAAAAAGTCGCCATTTTGGATTCAAAATGGCCACCAACCCTAAACTTTTAAATAATACACAGCCTAAACGGCTGCCGCTAGAATAATGAAATTTAGTTTGACAGTACAACATTATTAGTAGATTATGAAAATATTACAAAATATCTCTAAAGACGCCATCTTGGATCCAAAATGGCGGGCGTCATAAATCCATTTTCCAACTGCTTGAGCCAGAGATACGAAATTTGGCATAATGATGTATTATCAAGAGTAGTTTAGGAAAACATAACAACGGTTTAAAAAATTCACCATCTTTGATTCAAAATGGCAGCTGAAATACCATTTTTCACATCGTTCGAGATAGAGAAATGAAATTTGGTATGACAGTGTATCATAACAAGTATGTCACGAAAATATAAGAAAACGTTAAAAATGTACCCATCTTTTATCCAAAATGCCCGTCTAAGCCCCACTTTATAACGACTGAAGCTAGACAAACGAAATTTGGTATGAAGGTGTACCATTACGAGTAGGTTAGAATAAATTCGGCTCGTCTCCCCTACTAGGGTGCAGTTCCCAGCTGGAGCCTGATTGCGATAAAGGTGTGCGTCCCAGCGAGGCCATCTTGGAATTCTGGGAGCAGCGCCCCCAATGAGGCGAAGCAAGTATATACATTACACAAGTGTAAAAAGCTGCGAAATACGAGCAAAAGCACCAGGGATGCAAACTGTCCAGTCAACTCTTTCAACATTAAAAAGTGGTGAAATGGAATATGGATGAGCCTAGTTCCTCGCGCCAACTTCCAATACTCCTGCGTGTTCCACCAAGTTTTACTCGTCACAAAAGTTAGCACTGCCAGGAGCATGTTATACAGGCAGAATGTGGAAGTTTCCCCATTCGGACGCAGCGCTCTGGAGTATGAGGGAATATCTGCATCGTGTGGCGCAGTGCACTGCAGATTCTGGTTGTGATAAAACGACGCAGTTCCTCCAAACTCCTCA
>JAGDQP010031182.1:0-11984 GCA_022664845.1 Lepisma saccharinum | reverse complement strand
GGGGGGGGGGGGGGGGGGGGGGGAGGAGGAGATAGAAGTAGCAGTAAATGAGCGATGCACACACAACTCTGCATCAAATGGAAAGACAGAGATGCCCAAGGTCGGATGTGTAATCTTGTCGCCATGGTTCTTCCGAAACAGCCTTGAGAGAGAGAGTGTGTGTGTGTTTGTGTGTGGAGTATATATGTGTGTGCATGGCGTGCAAGTAAAAGAGCAAACAACATGACGAGATTTGAGGCAATGTAGATGGCGGTCTGGGTCGCATCTGTAAGAAGAAAGAATAACCATGGTCGTGTTACTTTTCACGAAATTGTTCGTCAAAACATGTTCTCTTTCCTTCGCTGTAGATGTTCTGCTATGTTTTCATAGTTGTTGATTTTTTTTTTTCCAACTGATAAAGTGAAAGGAAAACAAATACCACGCGTCCTTTCTTACCTATCCACCATTTTGCCCTCCTTCCCTCTCCTTCGTTCTGAACATCCGGCCACAGATAAAAAGAAAATAAAGATGATCAGAAAATGTTGATTTTTTTTTTAAACTTTTCCACGGCACACCTTTTTTCTCCCGATAATGTCAGGTTTCTTTTTGAGACAGTAGTTTTTCATAATCGCAGAAGGCCAGTGGAACGTACTGCGAGAAAAGTTTCCCGAGTTTTATTTGTTACTATGCTATGTATTTGCTCTACAAAAGTGTTACAACTTTGATTTAGTATCTTAGACCTGTTTTATTAAAGGTTTCCAAATATCTCTCCAGTATATCGCAGCGACTGACAGCATCGAGCTAGTGGAACGGAAGGCTATATACACTCTCTTTTTTTGCTCCATGGGAAGGGTATATTGACATTCTATATGTTTGACACTGTAATTATCATTTTCTGTCACTGTCGACTGCTCAAATGGTGAAGCGAATCTGAAACTCACTGTACGCCGCATATTGGGACGGAGTCGTGCACAGAACGGCCTACCCATGTCCCAGATCTAAACCAGTAAATCTGTGAACTGTCTTTAAAAAACTTCCTACCTTCTTATTTTATAACGTGTAGTACATTTAACATCTAACTTGGGTACAGTATACCCAACATACTTAAAAAATATCGTGTTAGTTGGAATTATGATCGACAGGAGAGGATTAGGGATAAAGGGGCTTGCTTGCATCATGCTTGTAGAAAGGCTTTGGGATGGAAATGAGGAATTAGTGCATCATCTTTGCAAGCTCGATATAAAACGTAAAGAAAGAGTTTCACCTTAATGTGAGTGTTATTGCTTATTGAGAGACCAAAATCTATGACGAACAGTTTGCCGAGAAAAAAAAAATGACTAAGAAAATTTTCGCAGATGTTGGAGGCAAGAAAGACAATGATTCATCTCAGGGTCTAACATTGTGCGGCGAAAGAACGCCGCCTTTCTTCTTATTCTTCTCTCTCTCTCTCTCTCTTAACTGTTGTTGTTCGTTGAGCACGTTGACGATCAGGTGATAATGGGTAGAGTTCAGCAGGTAATTTACAATCCTACCCACACACCCTACTGAAAGTCATTCAGTAGTTATCGTCTGTAGCTAGCTATTACAAGAGGTGCTGTTTTTAATTACATTTCACGATCAGCTTTTCTACTCAGATAGACCTTACTAAGCGTGCCTTGGTCGCTAAATCTCTGAGGAAGAACTATAAACAAGGAAGGAACTTGTAAAACAATACTTCACAACAAAACGGATGCATTATAAAAACTACTTGGAAGTTTGGCAACGTTGTCCCCATGACGCGGACCCTGGCAGTCCAACGTCACTGCAGCGTGCTGTAGTTGATTTATTGCCCCCTGACCTTGTTAAGATCTTTGTGCCTCTCGTACCACCACCCCCTCCGCCCCGCACAATCCCCTTTTGTATACAACCACCCCGTTGCTATAGTTAAGGTTCATTCCTGTACACTTTCTTGGGTGTAGGTAGCGGGGGAGCGGATGAGAGTTTTTACTAACACTGGTTTAGTCACACCATAAATTTCTGTGCTTCATTATAACGAAAAAAAAAAGTACTTTTAATAGAATTTAGAAAGGAAGTAGAAGCAATGACTTCGAGTTTTGATACAACGGACGAAATGCCTGAAGTGTAACAGAATTTCCTGCATTTTTTTTTTTTTAAAAAGAAGTATTCCCTTTTTGTCTTATCTCCTTTATGTCAGTAAGGCAAAAATGTAACTGCTACATTGTACGTGTACGGGCAAAGTGGAGGGGGAGCGACAGTTAGTAGCGTAGAGATAATTGAGCAGATAATTTATGATGGCGGACTGCAGTTGTTGATGTGGAGTTTGTTAACAATTAAATAACCAGTTATTTTTCAGTTATGTTCTGCTTGTCCGACTGGCCGTCCTATCTTTTTTATCCTTAACTCCCCCCTCCCTTCCTCCGTACGTCCTCGTGTATTTGTGTACGAAATCCCTATCACTAGCAAGCACTATAAAGGAAAGTATCGCATGCTGATTTTTTTTATTACTTTATTGCAATTACGACTAATTTGATCATATGTTGCTAATGTGCATTAGGAAACAACCGTTTCCCGCTTGTGGTATCGTTTGGCCTGGTGAGTTAGTAGGGGGCGGGAGGAACATTTTTATTACCTGCACCATAAATATATCAAAAAAACATTTTTTTTTTGTAGATTTCAAGAGGAAACTACATCACGTGTCTCGCGTTTGTGCATATATTTTTACATATAAGCACTATTTGTTATAGAAATTCTACTTGAATGTACAAAAACTCTCCTGCTTTGGTCTCTTCATTTGGGATTTCACGTTAAGATGGCGGCACATACCGTGCTATCTGTAAGGGCCATTTTTACGATTTGTTTGTAGCAAATTTCTTTAAAATTACTCTTACAATTAAAGCTCAATGTATGTTCACAATACAAATCCATTCTGGTGCAACAGTCTGCACCAAAATTTTGTATGTGTACCTCATGTTGATCAGAGAAAGACTGTTCCCAGGAAGTAGTGATTTCATAAAAGAAATATCGTGGGTGTATATGCAACCCGATGCTGCATCTGTGTTGTGCGTGATTGCATGTAAGACAGGTTATGTGCCTTTCTAAATACTGAATGGGAAACTAGTTATTTTTTTCTAAAAATCAAGATAATATTGTATTGTTTTCGCTAGGAAACAAGGTGCGAAAGGAAATTAAAATATTTCTTTTAGATACTATCCCGATACTTGTTTGCTGGGATTGAGGAGATATAAACCTCTATAAGATTCTAATGGTCTTCCTGGGCAGTATCTGAATGTTTTGCTTTCCGACAAAGCTACGAGATATGTTCACAGTCCCCTGGGAGTCACTTGGTTTCGATTAAATTTGTTATAGATCTGTTCATTCGATAAAAATAAAACAGTCGTGACCTCAGTATAAGAACAAACTGCAAAGGAGCTAATCTTTATTTTTTTTTAGTTGAAATAAGGGACATTAATCATGCCGAGGATCTCAGAATGACATAGAGGTTAGCGCGCTTGCTTTGTGTTCGTGGTCACGGTTTCAATTCCCACCTATGTCCCATTGAACCGAATGCTTCGGAGCTCATTTTACGATTAACTGTAGATCTTTTCCTTAGAACCACACCAGCTTGTTTTGGACGTTAATAACAATTCATTGAATCAATCCAGTGGGATTAATGATTTTTTTAGAGTTTAAAATTTAGACTTAAATAGTTTTTAATCCGTAGGCTAGGGTTTTGCATGTGCCAATCTGATCTACTGGTGGTATTTTCCTGCGGAATTAATTTGCTTCAAAATAATCATATTTACGCCAAGATAAAAGATAATGAAAATATGGGATGCGTACTTTGAAGTAATTGATGAGCCATTGTCCAGGCTGGTTCCAGGGACAAACCCTCTTAAAATAAGTGCACTGTTGGTCACTTGAAAAGATATGTAATATAAATACAGCTTTTATTGACTGATTGAATTATTATTATGTCCAAAACGAACTAATGAGTTTCTAATAATGGGACCTACAGTTTTTGTTAAAGTAGGTTTCGGAATTAGTCTGTTCAACAGATCTTACGAGACTTGAACCCGTGACCACATCAACAGAGACCGAGCTTGCTAACCACTGGGCTATCCGGCGGGCGTTTCATATTTCAGTAAATATATTTATGAAACGCAATCGCAACTTCATAATGCTGCTTCACGTATTGAAAAGAGCAATGAATTTAAAAGGAGATAGAAAAATGAGGAAATATGTGTGTTTATGGGTGTGTGTAGTAGGAAGAGAGTGGGGAGGGGGATTGCTGACATAACACAAAGTTCAGTTGCAAGGAAGAAAAGAGTAATACTTTGTATGTGTTTGAGTGTATTGTCTGTATACATGCGTGAAGGGGTTTATGACTATTTACAAAGCATGCTTAGAGCAGTGCACAGTAATTACATCTCTGTGGCAGCAAGCGGGTTGGAATCAATCGTTCGTTTACAAACAAAACGAACATAACACATGTACAGAGAGGCAACTCTTACTCTACCTCTGACCTCACTTACATAGTTACGAGCTAGCAACTAAAAGGTGCGCGTGTTCTCCATTCATTTGTTTTTTTGTTTTCGTTTGCTTTCAGTGTGTACAACACTTGCACTTTATCATTATATGCTATTGCAACGTCAATTTGATCCTATGTATTGCTTTGGCGGAGGGGACGGGTATGGTGGCTTATTATTTATTTTCGTTTATGGTTACCTTAGCTGTTCTACTTTCAGATTTTTGTTTAGTGAATACTGGAGAGTAGCCTATTATTTTAAGAAAAACTGATGAATAATATTTCCACAGTCAAAGTGATTAGCCTCAGAGGCTATTCTCCTACGTAGGAATCAAAGCACTTCCAACAGTCAAAAGCAGTATATTTAATAAAACAATATTGAATTTTTCTCATGAAAAAAGAAGTTTACGTATGAAAAATTCATGTAGATAATTTAGTTAAATGTAAGATGGCAACATTGAATTCAGGAAACTAATGTCGTCCCATCTAGCGGGAAGAGATAAAATAAGTTGTTATATTTGAAAGACTTACAGTTCCTACACTTTATAAAAACCATGAATCGCTACTGCTTAGACTTCTATTTTGTTATAATAGCTTAAGTACATCTTTAGAACACATGAGTCAGGTGTTTGATCACCCCTGTGCTCTGTAAAAGTGCAAAGATGTAAACAAAGGCGTTTTTATCAGTAAGAATATTCTGAAACCATAGAAAAGAATTAAGTTGAGGAATTGGGGCAAATTTTCAGGTTGGGGATGAAGACGAAATTAAAACGTGAGGGTGAGAGAGGTTTGACCAAGCTGAACACCGGTGCACATCATCCCTTGGTGACGATTCTTCCAGGTGACAGGATTATAAAGGTACCGTTCCGGCATTCGTTTGGTTGAACTAAGGAAAACGCTTGAGAAACCTAAATCAGGATAGCCGGCAGTAAGGCTCGAATCCTGTACCTATCCGAGGTCCGCGATATTACTGATTGGACCAGTGATTTCTGGAGGGGGGGGGGTCTCAACTCCGAAATTCTCAAGCACATAGGGAGTTCAGTATCTGGTGATATATTTTCGCGTGATACAAATGAATAGACGAGACCTTTTGGTTTGGACACAGGATTACATTTATTAATAACGTGACGTACGATAGGTTCGTGTTGTTTTCAAATGACGTTTTCTAATACAACTAGAGTAGTATAAAGTCGTCTATTAGGTCTTTACGTAGTGGGCGTGTGGGGGATGAACCGGCGATTAACACGTGGTTCCTCCCAGCCGAGAACAATTCCATTGCAGTTAATCGAGTGGAGAGGAGGCTTAGCGCTGGCGGCTATGATACATGAATACTGCTCTCTGTCACGGAAGGTTTTCTCGTATCCCGAAAACATTGGAAGAACAGGGGGGGGGGGGGGGGGACAGGATGAATGGGAAGAAATGAAGAAAATAAAAACGCGGGGAAGTTTTTTTCAAAATGCACGGGAAGACAGGATTGTGGTCTTCGGTACTGAAGGATGCCTCATGAATTAAATGTTTGCAAGCTACTGCAATATCTAAGTGACCTTTAACAGTAGATTATCCGCTTAAATGAAAGTGAGTTATTATTATGGTTTGTCTCTTTAAAAGCCATTGCACTTACGCAACTGAGACGGACCTAAGTGAGTAGATATTAAAATGACGCAGACAGAATAAAGGTTTAGAATATAATTCTCTAAACCTTTGGTGGGCTGCGGTGAATCAGTGGTAGAGCGCTCGCTTCTGGTACTTGGGGTCCTCAGTTCAGCCCCGGTTTGTGCTTTGTGGTGAACAAACACGATATGCGTGGATTTTGTCGGAGTTTTCCCGTTTCCTCCCACTTTAATCATTTGCACCAATCATCATCCAACGGTTTGAGCCAAAGTTACCTAAGGTTTTAAACAAAATTCAAATTGAAAAATCCTAAACCTGCGGTTTGTTTTTAGTATGCTTTAATAAAAAGGATCATTGCGTTGAGAATGGCTAGATGTTGGTATGGAATTACCGGTTGTGCAATAGTTTGGTAGCGTTGTTTTAAATTTGAACGTAGTTTTTAAAGGCTTTTAGGCAACTTTCGCTCAGGTCGGTTGGTCATGTTGCAGCTAAATCTATTATAGCTCTTTTCAATTCTGATTTATTTACTATTAAATATTACCATTCTATTATTGATTATAGGTAGGCCTATGACTTTAGCGACTTTCATGACATTATCTACCTAGAAAATTGCCAGATGTTTCCAGTTATTATTATAATTATTATTATTATTATTGAAGCTTGTTGCTCCTGAAGTAGGCCTATATGCTTATTATTACCTGCATACACATCTTCCCGTTCAAGTCCTTTCCAGAGTCGATGACATCTAGAATATTCTCCATCTCTTTTTCCGATGGAAGGGGTGGGCAAGAGAGCGAGAGGGAGGCTAAGGAGGAAATGGATGGATGGTGTTAAGAATGATCTCGGGGAGAAAGGTCTGTCAGGAGAAGAAATTCAGGACAGGGTTTTGTGGAGACGACTTATCAGAAACGTTGATCCCACGTCCGTAGGTGGGGAAAAAAGACAGGTAAAAAGGTAAAGCTTTTCCCTGTGCGATACGCACGCGCCGTGAACGGCGCATGGGGGATGTGGAAGTAGTGCACCACATATTCTTGATTTGCGGTACGAAGTGAGGTGGGGTAGTCAGTCGTACGCTCGACCGCCTTTACCTTCCCAAGGTGCCCTGGAATACCAAGGAGGCAAGGACACTCTGGTACTTAATTTGATAGGAGGGAGGAAGGATATTAGATCAAAGAAATAATACTCCGTCCTATTTTTTAAAACTGGTTTTGATACACTTGTCACTTATTTCAGAACTGCATGGCAACCCTGATGGCTACGTAAGTTTTAAGTAAAGTATCGTGTTCATATCATCTATGAAAAGAACGACAATGAGAGGGTGGTGGAGATGCATTCTCTTCTGCATCCCAAGGGATGATTCGGAATAATAGAGAAAACGTACAATGCTATTAGGGAGGAGTGTCTTTTAGAACAAAATCTCCAGCATACATGCATACACACACACACATATACGCCAAAAAAGCATAGTTTTTCTCCCTCTCGCTCTTGGTTGTTTGGTACTCTGTGGTGTGGTTTTGTGAGAGCTGAAGGAGTATCAGTTTTCACGACCATAATAAAAGCAACAGCCACAGCGAGAGGTTTGGTGGTGGTTTTTTGTTTCATTTCTTTTTTTGGGAGTGCTGTTTTGTCGACAACAGACCTCTGTTCGACGTTGCCAATTTTCTCACTTATTTCTAAAACGTTGTTGGTCATTCATTATACCGTATGTATATAGTAATGTGTGCGTCTGTGTAGATTATGCAAATGGCCGTCTTCTTTTGTATCTTGTCTGATCGGAATGGACTCTCGCTGATTCATTTCGGAAGTGAGAAATAAGTGCGATGTATTAAAGGAGGTGACAGAAAGAAAAATGGCTAGCCATAACGGGGATCGAACCCATGTTTCAGGTTGTCGGACGATTGAGCTGTGAGCATCACGACCAAGGACTGTTCTGATAACCACACGCTCTCCCTAAGATATGCGCATTAATGTCTCCTAAACCGAGAAATTTTAACGAAGAGGGTTTCTTTTTCTGGATCACTACATGTCGCAGAAACTATTAGTAATATTATGCATCGGGAAAAATCATATCCTTTATTTGTAGCGGGCAAACAGATTTTGGACAATTTTCTTTGTCCATCTCTTCGTCTGTCTGTCAGACAGTCTAGTTAGAACCTGAAGGCAAACTGATACAGAGAAGGTCCGCGGTGGCTTAGTGATAGAGCGCTCACTTCTGGTGCGTGTGGTACATAGTTCGATCCCGGGTCCTACCATTAGGGCTTTGTGGCGAACAAATATTGTATGCGTGGGTGTTCTCCCGTTTCCTCTCACTTTCTTCATTTCACCACTTCTCCCATCATCTATTTGGCCTGAGCCTAAAGGCCTTAAAATTAAATTCACATTCAGATAAAGAGAAACTGACTTCAGGTTGGGTTCAGAATCTCGATTTCTCCGGCCGTTTGCAAGGCTACAACCTTCGATTACAATACTATTCTATTATATCCACTCAGTCTCTACTCTTTTACACACTCTAGCGCCCTGAAAAACAAGCAGGGAGAAACTAACTTCAGATTCTTAATTTAGCGATTTCGATTTGTTTTAGCCATTTTAACATTAATTTATTACTCCGCATGGGATCCATTCACGTTGATACTATTTTTTTTATGCCCATGTGATGGAAATCATTCGGCTGGGCTCGTAACCAAGCAAATTCGCTGACACTTTGTGATGGACGATGCAGCCGATGCTATAGGTCTATGCATTCCCATATGAAATAGCCAATTCATCAGCTATTGTTTTAATTGTTGAACACCGGTGAATCAAAACCCCCACAGAGTCAACATTTCTCTCTGTGTGGGGTGGGTTGTGCGAAGTCGTCCGGTCCGGAACGGGTTTCATCGAAGACATTGCAGCTTGTTTGATCTTTGTACACCATTTGCAAACATTTGTGTCTGTCCTGACCGACCATACGTTGTGCACAACTGACGATAGATTTCAAGTGGTTTCTCACCATTTGACCACAGAACTCTGCATGGTCGAACGTCTGAAGCATAGCTGTCAATTTGAAAGAACTGCCTCTCGACGTGTGCGAGGTTCACACACCTGTCATCTCGTAGAAAGGTACCGTAACGAAATACATTGACTTCAAAATGTATATTTTAGTTTCTGTGAATAATTTTCCGTTTTACTCTAGAAAACTGACTCCATTACTTTTAGATTTACCCTCGTTTATCGCTACGAAAGTGATAAAATTACTTTGTAATTGTTAGCTGAGTTGTTTAAGGGAATAATCTAGAACCGAGATGACGAAGGTTTCATCCCTGTTTCCTCCAATAGTTACCAAAAAACACTTATTGCCAACACTTGTATGAAAAAATGTGTAAAAAGAGTTCAATTAATACCCGGAAATTTAAAAAAAAATCTTATTGAGTGGTGCAAAGAGACTATTTTAATTGTAATTTGTTGCTTTTTTTTTTTAATGTTTCATTGAATTTGTCTTCAACTGTGTATTAAGAAAATATTTTTTCTTTTTTCTTTTCAGCGGCCCCCGTCGTCCTCCTTGTCTTACACGGGTCCGGGAAACGACGATGTTAGGTCCCCCGGTTCCGGTGGGACCCCTGGGCCCCTCTCCCAACAGCCTAGTTCCCAGCAGAGCGCAGACAACAACAGCGAAGCAGGTGAGTGGTGCTTCGTTATAATTTTTTTTCATTTTTTATTTTTAACCAAAAGATCGTTGTTAATGTCAGTGGCGACTCGTGGCACACGTTCAAGTAGATGCAGTGCTATAAAAAGAAAATCATATAGGAACACAGTTTTAGCCATTCATTACCATCGTTTTCCACGTTTAGATGAAATTCCCCATAATGCCTTAGTTAGCTCTTTAGTAAGCTGAGCATTTCCTTGAATTAAGCTTCAAATATCTCATACTTTTATTGATAATTTCACGCTGGACTAGGTTTCGTTTCTGTTGCTAATATTTATAATATAGTTTTCAATAAAGTTTGTTTTTTATTTAGCAAAGTTAATAAGTGAAAGTTCACTTCATTAGCTGTATATGTAGAGCCGCCATTGGTAATTGTACGACGATATATGATATTTTGTTGATATCTAGTGCGATCTGTGATCAAAACCATAGTATAATACAGGATTTGCAATCATTTTCAATCAGACGGGAGGGAAGGGTCAATGTGCTATATCAACTGGAGATACTATGCAATTCCTAGTTCTGTAGACCTCTGTAGACCATGGCTATCGTGCGGGGCGAAGTGTGCACAAGCAGTCAACGAGACCTCGCGCTTTTACTACCTACCTTGCATTGGCTATTAAAAGTGTCTTCCCACCTACGATCACGCTACGACTTCTTCTCGCGGCTACAGAATTCAGAACTAGACAGTACATATTACTTATCTTTTATTCTGATTTATATAAGTTGTAATTTGGACCAGGTAACAACAAATATGAACGAGATACCCATCTACTGGCACTGAATGGGTTGAAGACGAACATCAACGGATAATGGATAGTGGTATTATCCGGAAGCACCCGAAAGTTACTGAATTTTCGAATTTCTTTTTGTATAGTTTTATTCGTATTTGTTTGTCTGTTTGTCTTCTTTGGTTAACAGCTTGTAAGATTAATCAAATAACGTGATAACAAATCTTACCAGCCAACAGACAAAAAAAGTATAGTTGATATGTTTACGTTTAACCATCACTATTATTAAGAAAAAGAAAATTAGAAAGTATGAATTACGATGTGGCGTGAGTGGTTAGTGCGCGTCATCTCAGATTCAGAACAGATTGAACTGAGTGGTTCAGAATCCACTTGAATCCTAACCTTGAATTTCAGAAGCTTCTTTAGGACCTTCAAATCTGTCAATCAATGGATCATGTGAAGATTAGTATCTACTGATCCGTAATTAAACTCCTTTCAGTACAATCTCCCTAAATATAAATTACAATAGGAACGATATAAATAATATAATTGTTTTCTCGTTAATACGTTTTGTACCATGGTTAATAAATAAGGAAGAACTCAAAGCTTAGTTCGGTTTCCTGTTATTAGTGTTCAGGTGTATACGATTTTGTCCTGCACATTAGTGACGAAACACACACGCACGGTATATAGACATAGAGATATACACGTACTCACACACGCGCGGACAGAAAGAGGAAGAAAAACAATAAGTATGTAATTATTCTGCAGTTAGTGTCCTACAGATATATGGCGTTGTCGTTGCCCTCAGAAACAAAATACAATTATATCTATTCTATTGCTTCTTTCATAAACCCGCTTCCCCCCCCCCCATGCCTTGAAGAAAGGTCGTTTTATAAAATTTCCCTAACTTGCTTTACGCAATCCGTGAGTGAATTTAACACCTGTTCATGATTCTGTTTTTTTTTTTTTCTTGTTTTGCAGTTCCGCAAAACAGACAACATACACTCGTCCACATGGGTGTGTGACACACTTTGCATTCGAAACTGTAGGACTTAATGTTTGGGGGTGGTGGGGGTGGGGGGAGATAACGAGACGAAGGCGTTTCGAGGAATGAAATGACCACCGTTTACTGCTTAGCAGCTTAAACTGTTTTTTATAAATAATTTATGAAACAAGGCCGTCTTCTTGTAAGAATATATAAAAATAATCTTGTTTCTTTTATCTTTTGGTGACAAATGCTCATTTTTTAATTCTGCTTTTTTTTTTTTTTTTTAAAAAAGAAATATAAATGAATTTTGACAAAACTTAAAATAAGAGCTGAGTTATTTTATCATTTTTCATTACCAGATTTTCTGTTTTATTTCGTATTCTGTGGAGCGAATTCTTTGGCATTTTCAGCATAATTGTAAACATTTTTAACGTTTCTTTCTTCTTTTTATTTTTTCAGTGCTTG
>JAGDQP010031181.1:0-22097 GCA_022664845.1 Lepisma saccharinum | reverse complement strand
AGGAAAACGATGGCTTGGGTTTTATGTGAATTAATGGAGAGTCCCCACTTACTGCACAAAGAGGTAAAGGAGTTGATAGCGTCTGTCATGGTTCTGTTTATATTTTGGATGGTTTTACTACAGGCCAGAAATGCTGTGTCGTCAGCGTATTGGAATAGGTGAATATTGGGAGGTAAAGGGGGCATGTCGGCAACAAAGAGTAAGTATAGTAAAGGTGATAAAGCGGATCCTTGAGGGACCCCACAGTGGAGGAAAATGGGATGTGATAGGCTGGAATTGATTGAAATGTAGGCAAGACGGTTCGTAATGAAATTGAATATGAAGCGAATGTAGGTTATAGGTAGTTGGAAGGATCGGAGTTTGTGGATAAGTGCTGTGTGCCAAACTTTATCAAAAGCTTTTTCTAAATCAAACAGGACGAGACAGGATGGTTGGGAGGTATTGAAGTGGTTTGTAATGGTATTGACGAGGCGGAGGAGTTGGTCATTGATGGAGAAGTTGGGACGGAAGCCGGCTTGGTGGAGAGGTATGAGATTGTGGTGGTCTAGATGGAGATGTAATCGTTGGACGAGGATTTTTTCTAGAGTTTTACTGAGTGCAGAGGTAAGTTGGATTGGTCGATAAGAAGAGATTGAGTGAGCAGGTTTTTGTGATTTAAGAAACATTAGAGTTTTAGAGGTCTTCCACTGTAGGGGGAAAATGCCAGTACGCAAGATGAAGGTGTAAAGTATTGCAAGGAGTTGGATGAGGGAGCAGGGAGCTTCTTTAAGGTGTCTATAGGTTATGGTGTCAATGCCTGGTGCAGATTGGCGTTTACGTGCTAATGTTTGGGTAATTTCTTCAGAAGTGATGGGTTCAGTAAGTGGGTGTTCCGGGAGAGTATGGTTAATGTTTGCCTGTAGATGGGGAGATGAGAGATCTAATCGTTCCGCGGGATGACGTACGAAAGGGTTGAAAGGAGGCGAAGGGGTGAATATTTCTTGAAGGTAGTCCGCAAATGCATTGGCTTTGTCATCATCAGTGTGTAATGCCTGGTTGTTTTGTATGAGGGGGTATGAAGTTCTGGTGTATTTACCGGTAAGTGCATTGAATTTTTTTCAATATTTTGTTGGGTGAGATGTGTCTGCAAGATTATTACATGTTTTAACCCACTGTCGCAGTTTATAGGCTTTAAGGTAATTATGAACAGTTCTCTGTAATTGTCGATGTAATCGAAGTGATTCTGGATTTCCGGTTCTCTGGTAGTCACGATATAGATGTCTGGATCGTTGTATAAGTGGTAGATATTGTGGAGGAAGTTTGGGTCTGTAGGGATGTTGGGTGGTTTGTGGGATGAATTTTACGGATGCAGAATGAAGTGTTGGTAATGGTGTCAATTTGATTATAAAAGTCAGTTTCAGTAGTGAGTGAGATATTCGTATTCAAGCGGGTATTGATATAATCTCTGTATCCGATCCAGTCTGCTTTGTCGAAACGTAGTGTTTTCTCAGTGGTATGTTTGTTTGTGTGAAAGGTTGAGTTTGGCACCTTAAAGTGAGTTTTATGGGGGCGTGATCGCTTCCTATTAGGCCTAATACATCGAAGTTACAACGTTGTGTTAGGTTGGTAGAGGTTATTGCAATATCCGGTGTGGTATTCGAAATTGGTCTGGAGTGTTTCGGCAGTTGATGTACAGTTCCTGTGGTTTGAAATTCAATGAATTGTTGAAAAGCTATTTTTTCTCTGTCTGGGCGACTATGTATGTTAATATCGGCCATGATAATATATGTACGAAAATTATTTGAGATATGTGCAAAGAACGGATACGGTATGGGGTGGCCCGGACGGATGTAGATGGTTGCAAGGGTGATGTAATTATTTTTATAGTATAAAGTTGTACTTATGTGTTCTGGTAGGTTGGGTATTTGAGGCGTGTGTAAACGATAAGGTATGGAAGGTGAAAAACCTATAGCAGTGCCACCGTTTGCTCTGAGTGCCGGGAGTGTACTGTCGTTTCGAAGGAGGAAGTAGCGTGGTATTTTACAGATGATGGTAGGCTTGAGATAGGTTTCGTTTAAGAGGAAAGCATTGACCTTTTCTTCTAGAAGCAGCTGTTCAAAAAGATGTTTATGAGTTGGAAGTGAACGTATATTTAAGAATAGAAATATCAAAGCCATGACTGTATGTGCTAAGAATATGGAGTTGAATTTAGACTTCTGTTGCAAGTGTCGTAGCATGACAGTGGGCATAAGGACCAGAATATGTTGCATTGAAGTTCACATGAAGAGTGGTTTTTGCTGCGTGCTGTATTTGGTGCAAGATGAATGGTCGTTGAAATGGATGTATATTCTGAATCACTACGGTAAGGAAAGCAAGAAGTTGATTGATTGTAATTGGTTGAAAAACAGATGCAGTGCTTGTGCCTTGGTGCTCTATTTCTGGAGTGCGTATTGGAACTATGAGTTCTGGCTTTGATGGTTCCGGTGCTGGTCTCCCTTTACATTTGTAACTAAATGTTGGTGATTGTCTCCGCATGTAGTGCATTTCGGTGGTTGTTGAGCGTTATTACAAGATTTAGTGTTATGTGGTCCTGAGCAAAATCCGCATTTGTCTTTGTTTGGGCACTTTGATGTTGGATGCATGTTGTACTGCTGACATTTTTCACATCTCATTGGGAGCGGTGGTGGTGTATGTGAAGGCTCCACTCTGTATCTGCGTTTGTACACATATGCACCGTTAGTGAGAAGATCGTCGATGGTTTCCTGGTTATTGGTGAGTACTCGTACCATGTATGTTGGTTCTCCGGTTCGTGATTTGATACGGATGCATCTGAAAATAGTGTGTCCCTCCAGTTTTAGTTCGTCTTCTGTTTCGTTGTCCGGGACGGATGGTTCTAAGCCTCGTATGACAACAGATAATGTGGGTGATTTGCGAGGTGGTGGTGGTTGCCGTGGTGGTTTATCTTCCAGTCTGGTCATCTTTGCGGATTTTCCGAAGATCTCATAGCTATGTTTGTTTCGAATGGATGAAGCGAGATTTGGGTCTGAAGACTGAATAATAACACCATTTCTGGTCGGTATGATCCTGCTGATTTGCTCGCGGGAGACGTATTTGGAGAATTGGAGAAGTAGTAGTTTACTATTCTGATACTATCAAAGTTGGTGAGCAAGAATGAGTATTTCCTGGTAGTTGAACCTGCTAATGTTGTAGAGTCATCCGTGTTGTGAATTTCCATTTGATGTTCGGAGTCGGAGTCACTGATGGTATGGGTTCTTTTGTATGGTGGTGATGAAGAACGTCCTGGTATTACTGCAGTTGGTGAGCGAGATCGAGAGCGTGTAGCTGTTTTCTCTGTCCTACTTTGATGCCGTGAAGAGACTAAAGTCGAGTATGGTGGTAGTCCAGGAACTTGTGCTGGAAGTTGGTGAAGTCCTACTTGCTGCTTTTCAGTCATATTGTTTGTGCTTGACATATAGATATACAAAATGAATGTTGTGATGAGTGTCTGTCCAATTACTGTTGTTAGGATTGCCCCCCGTTTGGAAACGGGAGCAAGAACCTGTGAAGGTAGGAGTGAACCGATGATGAGAAATAATGACTACAGATGATAAATTGTGGATGATCAGTCAAAGTGCAATGACTGCTGTTTCTCAGGCTAACTCCACCCTCCAACACTGAAATAATGCTGTCGATCCTATATCGGTGGTACACTTACTGGTCTCGCCTGTGCGTATGCAACACTGGGTCCTCGGTAGTAAGCTAACCATCCAATGATAGGCTAGGTAAAGTTATGAGTAATCATTATCAGCATCAGATTGTGTTTGAAGAGACAAGAAAAAGTTATTATGAGCGCGGATTTTGGCGTTGTCAATTCCACTTTATTGGTAAAATTATCGTACCTTCTCAAACAAATTCCAATAAAATGTATTTTCGTGTTTTTAAATAATGTTATTATGTGAGTGTTATGGTTAAAGCTTACCAAAGTAGGAACCTTTCAATACATTTATTTTACTTCAATTGAAGACTATACCTAATAGTCAAAATACATATCTCGTACGTACATATCACTGCCTGAAGTCCTAACATATTTCTTTGTAAAACTTTATTACTTTTAGTGTAAAAATAGTTATTGGGTTGAAAGTTAGTTCTTGTGTATCTTTTCGGTTCTTTCATTTTAAAATTTATAATATTTCAGGTTGTTTTTTTTCCTAGTTTCAACTGTAGCTCATTAGTAACTGCATTGGTAACAAGTGAGCAATAAAAATAATAAAAAATAAGCAATTATAAACATTTAAGTGTGTTGTTTGTTCTTTCTTTATTATTCGAGACCAACATTTCTTCTCCAAGAAAAAAATATGCCCAGTATTATATTTAATACACTACGAAGTGGAACAATACTTTGTTTGATTTAATGTATTGTATGATCAGTTCTATTTATGCACTACAAAGCCAAAGAAATAAGTAAATTTATTTATAATATTAGAGTACAAAAAATATTCATTATCAGTAATTAAGGACTACATAAAAATCCTTGTCCTTGGTTACCACATTTTCTGCCGACCGGGTGTTCGAGCGGTCTGCGGCGGTAGGCCATCGGCTCGAAGGTCCCGGGTTCGAGTACCGGGGCATGGGTGTGGATTTAACTGGCTGTAAATGGACGAATCGTGACGGGCCGAAGTCCAAAGTTCTTGGCCGAAGTCAAAAGCGAATCGTGACTGGCCCATATAAAAAAAAAGTTTACCAAAGTTACCACATTTTCTGTATTCTGGAACATGTATTCTGAAAAGATCACTTTAAATTTCAGTATAGCAGAAATTCACATTTTCCCTCTATAATCTTGCAGCAAGAAATATCTCGTATTAACCATTTCCTGAATATTTACATTTCCCTTAGTACCCACTCTAGTATCAATATTATGCAGACACGACTTCTCAGTAAAGGAAGGAAAATGGCTTTAGTTTTCATAGTTCTCCACCATCAGCAATGTCTCGTTTTCTTAGGAACTTTTTAAATACTTTTTGTGTTGTTTCCCTGAAGCATAACTCCGGACTAAACAGTCACCACTTTTACATGTGTTATTAAAAACATTTCCACAACTCTAGAAGTTAGTGAACTCAAAAAACAACTCTTAAAAAAACAAGCATCCCATCACAAATGCTACTCGTATCAGAAATTATAATGGACCGCTTCCCATAATCCGACTCTTCACTAAGGATCAGAAATTTGTTAGTACACTAATAACAAACGGAATTACTATTGGACGCTCCAGATATAAGGTAAAAGAATCGTGTACAAAAGTTCGTCCTTTTCCCTGCCGAAGATGTATGCAATATCACGAAGATCAGCAATGTTCAAACCAACCGAACTGCTATAAATGTGGAAAATCACATCTAAGCACCGAGCGCAAAGTGATACCCAATAAGAACTACTGTGTCACTTGTAAAAAAACAAGGACACAGGACGGCGGCAGCAGTTTGTCCTCAGCGACCGTTACAAATTCAAACAAAGTTTTTAGAACCGGAGAAACTTACATTGATCTTTCAAACTCACCTAAAGAAGTCTACGCTGAACTTGACGAACCCACTTCAGAACTCAAACCGGTGTAAACTAAATACCAAGAAATGATACAACATTATACGATGAATATTCTCAAATGGATGCCAACTGTTCTATCTCTTTCCTTAAATAACGAGACACAACATGTTCAAAATGCCATCAATCAAGCTTCAGAAGAACTTTTGCTATGCCATTTTAACATTATAAGATTAATAGGTGACTACATCTTTGCGGGACAGGAAACATTCAACAGTTATAAGAAAATGAACAACAATACATAAACACCTTGAAGAAGAATTTCACAGAACAATAACATATAATATCTCCAATTTTTTCCAATGTGACCTTCTCGATTGTCAAGATTATATTTTCTCTTAATAAAATTGAAATATTAAATTTTATCAGTCAAAGTTTTCCACGACGCTTCGAGCAATCAAAGCAAGTAACTTAAGCAAATATATACAAAAATGCATTAATTCGTTTAACACAGATGAGCATAAAATTTGCACACTTCCAGTTCAAACGGTTTTGGATTCATAAAACAGAAAATCAAACTAGCAGTGTTTCGTGTTTGAGTGCTGTTGGGGCGTGTGGGCCCTTGTGCACATCCGATTCTAGAAAACTCCTAAATAAGAAACTTCTCACCCAGAAAAATTTTTAGTTCCAAGGACTAAAGTAGCTCTGAAGATCTAAATGTCCCGCCTGGGTTGCCCTGCGGGCCCCGGGTATTTTTACTTTACTGCTACGAATACATAACTTAACCAAGCCTAACTTTGTATTGCTAGTGTGCTCACGAGGACCTTGTGTTGAACACGCACATGCGAGAACAGTACACGTACCTGCAATTTAGGATTGATGACAATTTTTAATTGTCGGAGGGTGAAGTTAGTTTTGAGAAGGCAGTAATTACACAGACTGATCATCTTATCATCATCAAGTTGCCCGTCATCTTAATAGTTCTGGGGGCTTTGGGCCTATTGATAGACAGCAATGACAGGCCATCAGGATATCTTACAGGACTACCTCAAATATTAATTGGACCACAGCAATACACCAACATCGGCAAAATCACAAGTAAGAGAAACGAAGAAACATCTTCAGCTTCACGATCTCGCTCACGTTCACCGATGGAAAACCGATCACGACCAACTTCTCCACCTCTCAGAAAGACTCATACAATTAGCGACTTCGGCTGAGAACATAAACAACACAAAGATATTAACGATGGACAACAATTTCCGGATCTTACATCATCTTTAGGCAATAGAACGCATTCGTATTTGCTAACTAACTTCGATACAAAATTTCAAAATCTGAAACAGCTTCTGAAACAGTTCATGAAATACGTCTCACGGCACATCAACTAGACTCATACCTACAAGAAATGACATCTTTATTCACAGTACAGATAAAGTCCTAGCAAGTAAAATCAGAAACCCTCATAGCTTCAAGATATTGGGAAATTCAGTAAATATCACCCGCATTGAGAAAATCCGATACGTCAACCACAACTACTTTGCAAACTACCAATACTATCTGTTGTTATTCGTGGCGTAGCTCCAGATGTTACAGACGATGAGGCAGAATTAGAATTGAAACAAGGCGGACACTCCATCGTAAAATGTTTTTGAATTAAAGCCAGACAGGGAGAACCAACTTACATGATACGAGTTCTAACAAACAACCAGGAGCCAATAGATGATCTGCTAACAAACTGTGCTTGTATCTACAAGAGATGATACAGGGTGGAACACTCTCACTCACCTCCTCCGATGCCCATAAGTTGATAAAAATGTCAGTAATACCATGTGCATTCTGCAGCGGTTCTCAAAACACGAAATCCTGCAAGAATTTACAACAACGGCCAAAATGTAATATTTGCGGTCAACCACATCCAACCCTAAGCTATAAATGTAAAGCCAGTTCTGCAGTGGAACCAAGTAAACCAGCGTTCACCGTCCTAATCTGCAAACCAGACACAAGAAAGCAGAACAAGACAACATTACATCAGTATTCTAACCCATAACAAAATATCAATTACTCTCATTCATAACAGTGGCTCTACAGAACTTATACCCTTTTCAACGCCAAAGCGTTCTATAACGGATACGAAACTCAGCTAGAACAAAACTCCACGTTAACTTCAATACCACGTATTCAGGACCTTATGCACACTTTGATACCTATGCTTCTGAGACAGAAGTTTAAAATCACGCCACCTCTAATCTCACTTACAGAATTTCTTATGGCTCTTACGTTTATCTTCAATAATATACGTTCACGTGAAGTTCACAAGCCTCTAGTTGAACATTTTCTATTGGAAAAACATGCTTACGCATTTCTACTGAACGAAACACATTTAAAACCATCAATGTCATGAAAAATTCCACGTTATAGATTACTACACCAAATTTCTTCTCAAAAAGCTAACGGCTGTACGGCTATAGAATTTTCATCTACAATAGGTTACATGCAATACAAGCCACAACTTCAAAACCTACCTGAACATATTGTAGCTACTCTTGTAACATCACTTACATTTGTTCCATTAAATTGAGTGTTTTCGCCTCCCTGAAATGTATTATATAAAATCTTTGTTTTGGCCTTTCATAAATATACACGCTATGGATTTGAAAAATTGTGAATTTCGCGTTGATAAATAATAGAAATACAATGTGTGTGTGTATGCAAGGGAAGCTAATTTGGAAAGCAAGAACTGAACATTAAACATTCTTAGACATCTGTGTGTATGTAAATAAAATCTGAATTGTATCACGTGATGCTGTGACGTCACTCAAACAGAAGTATATAAGTGGGTCCCGAGCAGATCTGAATCAGAACTCCTTGGCCCTCGGGTCGAACCACATCTGGCTCTCATGCTGGGTGTATCTTCTCTTCTCTGAACAGAAGTTCCCTAATAAATTATCTTAAAACTTATTTGAGTATTGAGTATTCTTTATCAGGCTTGTGCTTATTACATTGCTTTATTCTCATACGTTTTTTCATCTTTATTGCCACTATCTTATATCACCTCATTCTCCAACTTCAGAACGCCTTTAGTCAGGCGGGCCTTAGTTCCATTTACCTTGTCCTGTGGTTGCAAGCTTTCAGTCAAGTGGGCAATCACAATAGATATTTCTGAGCGCATTCAGCCAGGTGGTCAGTGGTTCTCAACCTTTCTTAGTTTCATAACACTTTCAGCCAGGCGGGCAGAGAATACTAACCCATCCTAAAGGCAGTTAAACGCCTTCAGGTAGATGAGCAGCTATTTTCTTGCTTCTTCAAGCCTTTAGTTAGGTGAGAAGGAGTCCTCAACCTTCCTTGGTATATTGCATGCCTTCAGCCAGGCAATCGGGAGCTTTGAACCCATCCTAAAAGCGGTTGGACGCCTTAAGCCAGGTGGACAATCATTTATCTTGCTTTTGGATGCCTTCAGCCAGGCAGACAAGAGAACTTATCCTTCCTTGGTGTACCGTGCCGCCTTCAGCTAGGCAGGCATAAGCTATTCATCCTCTTTTTTAGCTTCCTTGCTTCCATACGTCCTCATGTGTAATTACTAATAAAGGTTTGCCTTTAAGCATTTGAGATAGCGTTCTGTGATCCCACACCCATTAGCTGTGGCAGGTAATAGGTATAAAATTAAGAATATAGATTCCTGGGGGATTCCTAGTCCGCGTTGTCAGAGCGATAGGATAGGTCATCCATTAGGACTTTTACACTCTCTACTACCAGCACAATTACATAGCCACCATCAATTTTACCGTGATGATCCAGACAATTTCACCCTATACCGAACAGTGTTTTGGCCTACATTTCTAACAATTTTAGAAACTACATTATAATGGTCGATATAAATATTCACAGCCGCCCAGACAGAGAAACAACTGACTTCCATGACTTTATAGGATATCAAATAAATAGAACAGTTCATCAACTCCCTAAACCTACTCGTCCCATTTCAAATACAACACCAGATATAGTAATTATGTCTACCAATCTTACAAACCGTCTAAGTTCTAGATCTTCTTAGATGTGACCATTCTCCTATTAAACTCTCTTTACAACAACGCCAAAAGTCAATACAACAACCGAACTTGAAGCGTCGAGAAGATTTTAGATTCGACCAGGCTAATTGGAATGGTTACGGGGAATAAATTCAATGAAATGTTCAGCAACTGACACCACCTACAAAATAAAAACGAACTATATACAACAGAACATATCTCCAACACCATAAAAGAAGCATCGAAACAATACATACCTACCATCATCGAAAACCCATAACGTCCAAAATTAACCCTTCAATACCTCCCCATATCCAACGATCCAGACAATTTTACCGTGACTATCAAATAACCGGAAACCCTGAATCACTCCAACTCCATCGCCAATTTCAACAAACAGTTTGCAACTATATTAAAGCGTACAAACTAACACAATGAACAAAAACCGGTAACCATTTAGCAAGCACTTCACATCTTAAAAGTACTGGAAGCGGTTCAATAACCTCACGGGCAAATACAACAAAACGACTTAGCCTCTTCCTTACCATCCTTAGATATCATCCTGCAGAACAACTAACTCTACAACCAAACCCCGATCATTCCATACGAGCTTACCCCTTTACAGGATCAATACAACAGACGAAATCACAGACATCCTTGCACATAAACGACAATCAGCCCCGACATAGACGCCACTTCATACAGGCACCTCAAAGAATCACCGTTCATTCTTCTTCAGCTACTAGCCTCTTCCTGCAGACCCATGCAACTTACCTTCAACAAAATCCTTGAAAAAATTCTCATCAAACGTCCGCACCTACATCTAGATCAACACAACCTCCAAGCCGGTTTCCGTCATTCCTTCATATTAACGACCAACTCCTTCGTCTCTTTAACATGATAACTAATCACTTCAAGACATCATATCCATCATATCTAGTTGTGTTCGATTTAGGGAAAGCATTCAACAAAGTCTGGCATAAAGCACTCATTCATAAACTTCTCTCATCCAATTTCCTATTACCTGTATACGTTTCATCTTCAACTTCCTCACTAACCTTTTAGCATAAGTATAAATAAATTAAGAAATCTCCCATCCCATTCCTACACTGCGGAGTACCCCAAGGCTCAGTCCTTCCCCCTCTTCTGTACTTACGTTTCGTTGCAGACTTACTCCTTTATCAGAAAACATATACAACTTTCAATACGCTGACGACATTGGTTTCTTAATAAGTAAGACTATTCAACATATCAATTGCACAATGAACGACGTCATTAACATCTTCACATCATGGTGCTATAAGTGAGGAGTTACCATAAATTCTAAAAAGACTCCAACCATAGTATTTCTACCCTCAAAATGTCGATCCCGCATACAACGAAATCCATCTAGTCTCGAACTCAAAATCCTACATAACCCAATCAGACCTTCCAAACAAGTTACGTCCTTGAACTAATATTTGATCACCACCTCAGCTGCTGCCCACATCTTCAGAAGATCATTACTAAGGCCAAAAACCTATTTAATCTTCTTAAAAACCTGACTGAAACTACTTTGGGACTGAAACCAAACACAGTAATTAACACTCATTTTACAACCAGTATCGCCACTGACCACCAGATATATAAAAGAAACTACTAAAACTAGAACGCCATGCCCTGAGAACCGTTTTCCGCATACAACTACCAAGTCCGACACGAGAGTTGTACGAACGAATTACATTTCCTCATTTACTATTGCACCTCGAAACACTCCGAACAAAATACATTGTAAACACAATGGAGAAAACAGCACCCATTATTCCAAGATATACTTCATCACATGATCACACCAACATAAACATTCACCGCTATCATTACTATTTACTTTATATCACTACACATTACCACCTAACCACCCGACTTTGACATCATCACAGCATATCGTTCGCATGACACCCCTAACTATATTGCACACTCATCAATTGTAATTTAACCATTAGTGTATTAATAGGGCTTCATCAGTCTACATTAAGCCCAGACTCGCCCCTGGGCAGAAGAATCATCCATACATTCGATTTAAGTGTTGCCAAAGTGTTGCGACGTGAAATAGTACCTCAAATCCATCATCCATCTCATTATCAAGAATATTCCCTATCTGAAATATGTTTATGAGGAGAGCTCACAAAGTCAAAAAATTTAGAAGATTAGGTATAATAAAGAATTAATAAAATGAAGTAAAAACACTTAGCCCGTCAAATTTTCTCCAATCCAAATCCTTTTCATCAAATTTATCATCCCAAATGGAGGATGTATCTCTCTGGGCCTGCTAGCTGCAGCTAGTAATAAAAAAAACTACGAATCGATTTGATAAAATTTGATTTGAACTGAAACTAATTTAACTACGTATAGTTCATATTAAAGATTCTTAAACCTTGTTTCCAATCTCTATAGTTTAACTATGTTTGGTATAAATCTGCGTATAACACTCGGGTATTATAAATATTAAGTGTAGTCCCGCTATTGTGCAGTTAAAGTCCGTAAATGTGGTCTTCTTGATGAAATACGTCCAAGGAATTAAATAACAAGTTGCTTCTACTATCGTATATGACGTCATACTAAAGTGAAATTAGTATATAAAAATGTAAAATATTAATGGAATCTTACCATAAGCTTGAGAGCATTTGTGTAAGGAACTTAATACAAGTAAGCTTAATCAAAGCTCGTTGGAAGCAATGATCTTTTGAAAGTAAAATAGCAAAATCTTTTGCAAGTTGCACACCAGTTCGTGGGAAATATGAAGGAAAATACGATACATCAAATGGAGTAAGTGAAGCAGGAATTATTCTAGAACACCCGCATATTGCAAGGAGTGTAATAGGCAGCAGGAACATACAGAACACGATTTCCAATAATTAAAGGAGATGATAGTCGAGATGAATAAACAAAGAGAAAAAAAGGAAGAGAAAGAGAAAGAAAGGTAAGAGAAAGATGAGAAAAGAAAGGAAAAGAAACAAAGAAAAAGGGAAGAGAAAAAGAAAGAAAAGGGGAAAGACAGAAAACAAGAGAGGAACGGGGAAAGAGAAAAAATGTAATTCTACTTTCTAGCCAACATCACGATAAGTCAGTTGGTGATGATAATGTACAGATAAAATCAGATATCATACTTCAATACAACAAAACCAAAGGTGGAGTCGACCTGATAGATAAAATGATTTTGAGCTATACATGTAATAGAGGAATACGAAGGTGGCCCTTTCGCCTCTTGACAAATTTTCTGGATATTGCTGCTCTCAATGAGTACGTTATTTGGTGTCATAAAAATCCACCAGAGGAAGGAGTGAAAAACAGGAGGAAGAAGTTTATCTTTTCTGTTGCGAAACAGTTTATTTTACCATGGGTGAACATCAGAGTACGTGAAAATTCAAATCTACACAAGAATATCATACGAGCTGCAGAACTCATAGGGGCAAGTGTGCAAGTTCCACGACTTAAGACAGAAAGGGAGAAAGCGAGGGAGATGTCAGCTTTGTCAGGATGCAAAATGGGTTGACAGGAAAACAGATACCATATCCAGCATTTGTCAACGTTGGGTCTGCAAAGAACATCGGTTTGAAGAGAAGAAGTACAAGTGTCCTGAGTGCTAACTGTTGAGTTTTCACTTTTCGTTAGGTGATGGCTGCATTTTAAGAAAAACTGCACTAGATATTTGAACAATATTATCTTTGCTGTATGTTTCTTGTATGAATATAGGTGGAAAAAATGAACCTTACATTATTATTTTATTAAGAGTAATCTTCATTTATTATTTATATTTTCGCTATACATAGGAGGTGGCTCTCAAACTCGTTTACTGGTTTTGAAGATTTACTGATCTGTCATTATCTGTCAATAAATGTACTTTAATGAATTAATATTAGGGTTCGATATCCAGTATTACTTCATGGTGTCCGGTAATTACTATGAAAACCAAACACAACATAAACACAAAAATATCGCTTACAATACGCCAAAAGTAGCTGGGGTCCAGTATGGACACCACTTGGTAATTTATGTTCTTGAAATAGCTTGGGGATCCTAGGGTTAATAATTAATGCAGACAGAGTTGTGAAATTTTGCATACAGTCTTTCTACATGATGTTGAGTTCCTCTGAAATAAGATTTCTCGAAAATCATTCTCTTTGTCAGTGTTGCCAAATTTAAAAAATACAATTTGCAAACGCTTCTACCCCGTTCATCATATCTACATTAAATTTTACATGAATACTTTTCTACACAAATAGGAAAGACTGTGAGGTTGGAAACTCCGCCAAGAACAGATTTGTCAGCGTTGCCAAAAATAACGATTCTCTCAGTCTTTGAATAATCAACAAAACTCAATAATGGATGTTGACAGATCTGCGAACTTTTGAATGTGGTCTTTTCGCATCACGGAGTTCCAATAAGAAACGATTTTATCAAACCCGCCTCTGATTGCCAATGTTGGCAACTTTAAAAAAAATACATTTTTTTAGAAATCCGTCTACACCGTTTATCTTATATATACAAACCTTTGCATGAATACTCTTCGGTACATTTAGAAAATGACTATGTGATTGTACTCTTTGCAATGAACCTTAGTTTTCGCTGTTGCCAATCCAACGAACTCACTCACCGATTCACGAATAGCGTTGATAGAAGTAGTGAAATTTTGCATACAGTGTTGCTGTATGCAACATCTTTAGTTCCCTTGGGATAGGATTTCATGAAATCTGTCCCCGTTTGTCAGTGTTGCGAACTTGAAGAAATAAATTTCTTGGAAATGGTTCTACTCCTTTCATCACTATCTACGCCAAATTTCGTATGATTGCTTTTCGCCACCATTCACATAAAATGACTGTGGGTTTTGGTTTCCATAAAGAACCGAAATTGTCAGTGTTACCAACTCATCACTAATTCACTCGTTCACGATATCATCAACAGACGTTAGTAATTAATGTAGATATAAACTGTGAAAATTTGTAAATGGACTTTGTCCATCATGTGTTCATAAGAAAATATTTGACGAGATTCACCCAGTTGTCATCGTTGCCAACTTATTTAAACATTCAATTCTTGCAAAGGCTTCTTCTATACTATGCATCGTATCTACACCAAAATTAACTTCAATACTCTTCGGCTCCTTTAGAAAACGACTGTGGTGCTATGTACCGCGCAAGTTCCTCCTCAGTTTCATCAACCTATTTTTAATTTAAATTTGGCACTATATTCTATACCTTTAAACACTATTCAACATATCCCTACCAAACTTGGCACGAATATTGCCTGCTACCCTAGACCAATATCTAATGTGAGTCTATACCATCAGCATCCCAGTTGTCAGAGTTACTGCCATATTTTACAAACACAATCATTGTTTTTGGTTTTTCTTACATGACTAAACCAAATATGCGACAAATACTCATCAGAACAGTACAAAAAAATTCTGGTTCAACTCTCTCCAGGAATCCATATCTTTTTAGCGTTACCAACTTCTAAAATTTATTTTTTTGCCGTTATGCCTTCCCGGCGTTTTTTTTTTTGTGTGTGTGTGTGTGTTTTTTTTTACTTTATATGTACGTTATTTACGTAAATCTACAGGCGTGCATTAATTTCTACCACATTTTACGTACGTGTTTCTTAGTATTGGGGCAGGTCATAGAGGTGTTCTGAAGCACTGTAGTTATCAGTTGCCAACGTAGGCCCCTACTTGTAAAAAAAATATATCTTTCTTTTAAATGTATCCGCATTGGTTTGCACCAAATTTGCCATACGTGTTCATTAGATACGGGAACAGATCAAAGAAGCATTCCGGGAACCCTTTAAATATTCAAGTTTTCATATCGTTGTACTTATCAGCACAAACTGGGAGAGATCGTGCAGGTTTCCGGTGCACTGGAGATGTCAGTGCTCTCAACCAGTATTTAAAATGGTGCAGCTGTTAGAGTTGCCAGCATATCGCAAGTTCTCAAGGAAAGCGATAACACTGAAATTATTTTTGTAGCGTTGGCCAAAATGCATTAGAGAACCGTTGTCATTTGACAGAAATGTCACACGTTCATCTATATCAGTAGCGGGTAGATAGTAGAAGTATCCCCTTCCCGTTTGCTGGATTTTAAATATTTGTGGTCCAGGTTGATCAGAATATGAAATAATCTAATTATTTAAATAATAAACTAGAAAAGTCATATTGTTAAAAATACATAGCAATTTCAAAAATGAGATACAGAACGCCACACAACCACTCATAAAACGCCTTTGAGAAGTAGGTTTCTGGGAGAGGAACTTTTAAGGAAAGTGTACAAAATAGCATTGATTATGTTTAGGAAAACTAGGATAGCGAGCAAAGTATCAGGAGAGAAACTCTTAGGGTACGTAATAAACTATACTAAAGAAACTCATCTTATGAAACCAACAAAGCTAATAATTTTATTTACTCTAAAATCTAAACAAAATGACAGGCTTGTAAAGAAACTGCCTAAAATTCCCTGGAAATATTAACTTCCTTACACCTTAGCATGTGCACTGTGATAAATTAGTGTTGAATGAACTCTCCTTTCGTAACCTATATCAAGTTCATTTTGACTTCAACGAGTATTTAATTTAAAATCGTAAGCATAATTAAGCTTAAGCATAAACATATTTTATATACAATATAAACATAAGTGAATTTCATTCGTATATAAAGTAATGAGTTGTTTATACAGAATATGTCATCATAAATCTCCAAATATGTAAAATAAGTAATGGTCTGTGTAAAATATGTCTTATGTATGTTGAACACCGCAACTAGGTATCTAACCTGTCGTATTCAATAAATAAAGTTTAAAATTTTAAACATAAAATCGATATTGTAATATCAAAATATACTTATCTTTTCCAGTAGACTTCTTTTTTCATTCGTTCACTTACAAAAAATATCACCAAAGTAATTTATCATTGTTGTTTGATGCTATTGTTGCATTAGTAAATTGGACATTGAAGTAAATTGGTAACACATAATTGTTCAATTGTTTCTTTCATAGGAATCTATGCAAGTAGAAGTGTATTAAAAATGTCCTCATGTCCACGTAGCATGCTTTGATTCTACTGAAAAGATAATAGGAACTAAATCGGATTCGCGATCTTCTTCTGAATTTATTTTTCCAACTGAATTTTCTTGTGTATTCGTCAGTTTTTCTCAGGCAAAAATTGGAATTTCAATTAGGCCAATGCCCTGGAAGATAGCTTTCATATTTTTTACCTCGAGAGAGTTCTTGCTGAAGCAAGTTAATCAGATCTATAATGGATCATCTCTAATGATCTAATGACATACTAACGTAAAAAAATCTAAAACTACACTTTAACAATTCATCATTAAATCTTTATTCTGTAAGTTCGACATTGACGGGAAATACTAATGGTTAATTGTTGAAATCTTGAAGTGTTTTCCCGGAAAGGTGCTTTTGCAGTATAGGAAAAAGACAGTAGTCTGTTGGTTCAAGATCTGGTGAAAACGTTGGGTGGGAGAGTTTCTACCAGCCACATTCCTCGATATAAGCACATGTTCTTCTTGCCGTGTGTTTACGCGCTTTATCACCGTGGATGAGCACATCCTTGCGATTAACCAGAACAGGATGTTTCTCCAACAATGCAGTATATAAGCGTTCAGCTCCTGACAGTAGACATCTGTATTGATGGTCTGGTTACGTGGCAAGAGCTCAAAATGGATATCCTACCAAACACTTTTACACCACTTTATAGATGTGAAGATCCTGTTTTGACACAGTTCCTGCGGCCCCTTTAGGTACGCACAGCCGTTTGGGCGTAATGCTATAGTAAAGGACGTACTTCTCATACCCTGTCACCATTCTGTCCAGCAATGGCTTACGTCTGTGACGGGTGAGCAGGGGACTGCAGACGTCAACTCGATGCTGCTTCAGATGAGTCATTAACGCATGGGATACTCATTTTAGTTTCGACACGTACCCAAGGTCTTGCAGATGACCATGGACGGTCGAATCGGTGACATGGAGTTAACTGGCCAGTTTTTTAACCATTTGCATTCGATTTGTCTCCACCGCTGCTCGCAGGGCATCGTTGTCCAGTTGCACATGTCTCCCTTCTCGTGGCTTATCAGTGAGGCTGGTGTTCCCAGACCGAATCCTTTGGAACCACATCTGGCACTTTCGTACATCCACAGCATCTTGATCATATACAGCATTAATGTTTCGTGCCGCTACCCTCTCTGGATGTCCCTGGTAAAATTCATACAGCATAATATGTCGTATGTGGTCCTCCGACACTGCCTTGATCAAACACAAGCCACACTTCCAAAACATGCGGTAGACCGTTCCCCTACTGCACACTGATGTAAAATCAAGTACCTCATCTATGGCATGTGCTGTCTGCTTCACAATTCGCTCGTCAGATTGCAACGGTCATCGCACATATGACATCACTTATGGGATAAGCTGATAGAACCAAAACACAGATGTTTTCTTGGCTGTTAGGGAATGTCTAGGAGCTGGAAAACACGAAAGTCAGTCAAAACAAAACGACGGTTTTGTGACATCAATTGGCCGTTATAAGGCAAGGCTCACTTTGGTTCTCATGTTTAAAGAAGTAATCATTTTTTTTTAATTGCTAGCCAGGCTAGCAGCCCCAGAGAGCTAAACCCTCTATTTGGGAAGGGATTGCTAAAGAAATGTGGATCTTGGGAGAGAGGTGGGTGGGCAAAGAGATTTTATTTTGGATCTTTTAATCTTTATTTATTCTTTTCATCAAGGTCATTATGAGTTTTTTCATAATCATGCTTAAAGGATAAAAAAAGGCAGTTTGTATAATGCTGAATGATTAAATGGGCATGAGGTGCATTAGATAAGACAACACTTTGGCACAAATAAGACGAATGAGTGATTATCTTCTGATCTAGGGGTTACTCTAGATCGTGATGGAGACAGATGGGCCCTTTGCGTTCAAGATGGTCACTGTGCAGAATATGTAGGTGCTAAATAATGAGGGATGATCGGTGTGGTGTATGCAGAGATGAATGGTATGTCAGGGTGATTTGGAGGCATGGTGTAGTGGTATAGTGTAAAGAGAAGTGATAATGGTGTATGCTTGTGAGTAGAGGGTTGGTTTTGCTGTTCGTGTGAGATGATGATATTATGAAAGAGCAGATGGTTAGTTTCGAAACGTTTTGTAACATATTTTATGCGTAGTTTTTCTAGGTGATATAGTAAGTGTGGGAAAGTTAGTCTGTCATATAGGTCTTGGGTCGGGCTGGGAAGTTTTATTCTATACGCAATACGGAGGGCATGTCTTTCAAGTATTTGGAGTTTTTTGTAGAATGTATGGTCAGCGGCAATCCAGGCATTGTATCCGTAAGTGAGAACCGGGCGTAGGAATACTTTGTATGTATTTAGCACTGTTTCTGGTTTTAGCCTCCATGTGGTTCCTGTAAGGCGTTTAAGTAAGTTTAGTCTATTGTACGCTTTGCTAATGATGGTTTTGAGATGAGGTCGCCAGGTTAGGTGTTGGAAAGGGTGAGTCCGAGGTATGTGACTTGTTTTGAAGCTAGGATTGGGTTTTGATGAACAGATAAAGTGAGACGTGACGGATTTCGTTGAAAACGTGAGCGATGTTTAGGAGGAAGGAAAACGATGGCTTGGGTTTTATGTGAATTAATGGAGAGTCCCCACTTACTGCACAAAGAGGTAAAGGAGTTGATAGCGTCTGTCATGGTTCTGTTTATATTTTGGATGGTTTTACTACAGGCCAGAAATGCTGTGTCGTCAGCGTATTGGAATAGGTGAATATTGGGAGGTAAAGGGGGCATGTCGGCAACAAAGAGTAAGTATAGTAAAGGTGATAAAGCGGATCCTTGAGGGACCCCACAGTGGAGGAAAATGGGATGTGATAGGCTGGAATTGATTGAAATGTAGGCAAGACGGTTCGTAATGAAATTGAATATGAAGCGAATGTAGGTTATAGGTAGTTGGAAGGATCGGAGTTTGTGGATAAGTGCTGTGTGCCAAACTTTATCAAAAGCTTTTTCTAAATCAAACAGGACGAGACAGGATGGTTGGGAGGTATTGAAGTGGTTTGTAATGGTATTGACGAGGCGGAGGAGTTGGTCATTGATGGAGAAGTTGGGACGGAAGCCGGCTTGGTGGAGAGGTATGAGATTGTGGTGGTCTAGATGGAGATGTAATCGTTGGACGAGGATTTTTTCTAGAGTTTTACTGAGTGCAGAGGTAAGTTGGATTGGTCGATAAGAAGAGATTGAGTGAGCAGGTTTTTGTGATTTAAGAAACATTAGAGTTTTAGAGGTCTTCCACTGTAGGGGGAAAATGCCAGTACGCAAGATGAAGGTGTAAAGTATTGCAAGGAGTTGGATGAGGGAGCAGGGAGCTTCTTTAAGGTGTCTATAGGTTATGGTGTCAATGCCTGGTGCAGATTGGCGTTTACGTGCTAATGTTTGGGTAATTTCTTCAGAAGTGATGGGTTCAGTAAGTGGGTGTTCCGGGAGAGTATGGTTAATGTTTGCCTGTAGATGGGGAGATGAGAGATCTAATCGTTCCGCGGGATGACGTACGAAAGGGTTGAAAGGAGGCGAAGGGGTGAATATTTCTTGAAGGTAGTCCGCAAATGCATTGGCTTTGTCATCATCAGTGTGTAATGCCTGGTTGTTTTGTATGAGGGGGTATGAAGTTCTGGTGTATTTACCGGTAAGTGCATTGAATTTTTTTCAATATTTTGTTGGGTGAGATGTGTCTGCAAGATTATTACATGTTTTAACCCACTGTCGCAGTTTATAGGCTTTAAGGTAATTATGAACAGTTCTCTGTAATTGTCGATGTAATCGAAGTGATTCTGGATTTCCGGTTCTCTGGTAGTCACGATATAGATGTCTGGATCGTTGTATAAGTGGTAGATATTGTGGAGGAAGTTTGGGTCTGTAGGGATGTTGGGTGGTTTGTGGGATGAATTTTACGGATGCAGAATGAAGTGTTGGTAATGGTGTCAATTTGATTATAAAAGTCAGTTTCAGTAGTGAGTGAGATATTCGTATTCAAGCGGGTATTGATATAATCTCTGTATCCGATCCAGTCTGCTTTGTCGAAACGTAGTGTTTTCTCAGTGGTATGTTTGTTTGTGTGAAAGGTTGAGTTTGGCACCTTAAAGTGAGTTTTATGGGGGCGTGATCGCTTCCTATTAGGCCTAATACATCGAAGTTACAACGTTGTGTTAGGTTGGTAGAGGTTATTGCAATATCCGGTGTGGTATTCGAAATTGGTCTGGAGTGTTTCGGCAGTTGATGTACAGTTCCTGTGGTTTGAAATTCAATGAATTGTTGAAAAGCTATTTTTTCTCTGTCTGGGCGACTATGTATGTTAATATCGGCCATGATAATATATGTACGAAAATTATTTGAGATATGTGCAAAGAACGGATACGGTATGGGGTGGCCCGGACGGATGTAGATGGTTGCAAGGGTGATGTAATTATTTTTATAGTATAAAGTTGTACTTATGTGTTCTGGTAGGTTGGGTATTTGAGGCGTGTGTAAACGATAAGGTATGGAAGGTGAAAAACCTATAGCAGTGCCACCGTTTGCTCTGAGTGCCGGGAGTGTACTGTCGTTTCGAAGGAGGAAGTAGCGTGGTATTTTACAGATGATGGTAGGCTTGAGATAGGTTTCGTTTAAGAGGAAAGCATTGACCTTTTCTTCTAGAAGCAGCTGTTCAAAAAGATGTTTATGAGTTGGAAGTGAACGTATATTTAAGAATAGAAATATCAAAGCCATGACTGTATGTGCTAAGAATATGGAGTTGAATTTAGACTTCTGTTGCAAGTGTCGTAGCATGACAGTGGGCATAAGGACCAGAATATGTTGCATTGAAGTTCACATGAAGAGTGGTTTTTGCTGCGTGCTGTATTTGGTGCAAGATGAATGGTCGTTGAAATGGATGTATATTCTGAATCACTACGGTAAGGAAAGCAAGAAGTTGATTGATTGTAATTGGTTGAAAAACAGATGCAGTGCTTGTGCCTTGGTGCTCTATTTCTGGAGTGCGTATTGGAACTATGAGTTCTGGCTTTGATGGTTCCGGTGCTGGTCTCCCTTTACATTTGTAACTAAATGTTGGTGATTGTCTCCGCATGTAGTGCATTTCGGTGGTTGTTGAGCGTTATTACAAGATTTAGTGTTATGTGGTCCTGAGCAAAATCCGCATTTGTCTTTGTTTGGGCACTTTGATGTTGGATGCATGTTGTACTGCTGACATTTTTCACATCTCATTGGGAGCGGTGGTGGTGTATGTGAAGGCTCCACTCTGTATCTGCGTTTGTACACATATGCACCGTTAGTGAGAAGATCGTCGATGGTTTCCTGGTTATTGGTGAGTACTCGTACCATGTATGTTGGTTCTCCGGTTCGTGATTTGATACGGATGCATCTGAAAATAGTGTGTCCCTCCAGTTTTAGTTCGTCTTCTGTTTCGTTGTCCGGGACGGATGGTTCTAAGCCTCGTATGACAACAGATAATGTGGGTGATTTGCGAGGTGGTGGTGGTT
>JAGDQP010031180.1:0-22098 GCA_022664845.1 Lepisma saccharinum | reverse complement strand
ACTAATGGCAAAATAATTCGTCAACCAATTTACTGTGAACATGATCCACATGCTTCGAATTCCCTCTATATCCCCTAGCTCTTCCAGTACTTTTTTTCGTTTGTTGAGGAGGTTATAACTCCTAATGTTGCTACCCTTCGTGGTGTGTAGCTCCTACGAGAGTGTTGTGGTCTCTCCGCTTTTATTCCTTCTAAAGAATTAAGATATCCCCCCGGAAAAATCCTGAGAGAAACACTGGAAATGATTGACTCACTCTGGAGGTATTACCCCCGGAGACCCCTCTAAAACAACCACTGCAAAACAGTTATTTTAATACTATAATTCGTTATTTATGAGTCTATTAATGCTGTTTATCCTCAGAACTAAACTATTCGTGCAACAAATTGTCAATTCTTTCATTTGGAACTTCGGAAGTTAACGTAAGTTTCATTTCTTCTGCTGCGTCTACTACAGCCCAAGCCGGACTACTTGAGCATACAATGGCGTCGAATTCTGCGTTGTGATTTTACTTATAATCCAAGCTCTATACAGCAAGTTGCCCTCCATAACCATCTAATGGAATGACAAAGCGGCCGAAAGTAGCAACTAGCGCTATCTAGCCGTAGAATTCAAAATCTCGTACTACCGAAGAGAAACCTTTCGGTTTCAACGCACTCACTAATAGGGAACCATGATAAATCTAGCTTATTATGAGATCTATGATTTAAGTTTTTATTCTTGAGAAAATTAGTTACGGGTCACAGTTTATCAGACAAATAAAAAATACCTCATTTTTTGCAAAATCGTGACCGAAGCACAGCTGAAATGATAGGAAGATTTGACATATTGTTTAGTTCAACAAGTGCTATTTTTCTACTAAGTTTCATACTTTTTCGAATTACTTCCAGGCTGGCCTTTTCGAAACTAATATTTATTGGAATATATTGCCTCATTCAAGGAAGAAGGCGTAAGTTATATTTACTAAATTTTACATGAGAAGATTATCGAAGGAGTACGTCTTTCGGAATGTGAAATTCTTTACACCTTTGATGCTTTTTGAATTTTATTTACTAACTTTTGTTATCACAGTTGCTGATAAATGATAGATGTTACGTTCCACACATCTTTAGCCAGTCACCATTTTCTACACTTCTAGAAACTACTTAAAGAATATGTCTGTGGCTAAAAAGATAAAATTAATTGTATGGGCGGTAACAGCACTATGGCTTACGCAATATGTCTGTGGCCTTCAGCCTTAAACAAGACGATGTTCTTTCACCGATAAAGTGTGCGAAACAGGTTTCTTATCAATATCTAGAAAAACTACAAAACATATTTTATACTACATTTTGATGGAGAAAATTTAATTTAGCATTAATATAATTCCCAATTTTTTCGTTTAGAAATGTTTGCTAATTGTTTAACAAGTGCCGTAACATAAAAGTGATGGAGATTTTAAAGAATATGGGACCAAAATAAGAATAAACGTTCCTATAATCATGGGTCAGATCTCGCTTCGATTTGGAGATACAGCGTTTCTAGCTTGGAGCCCAAAATCGACCGCTAGAAATGGGAAGAAAATGGATAATTCTCAAGTCAGAAATGACGTATTCAATGAAAATTTCATTTGTAGACATTTGTTTCTATCGACGCGGTGGATATTAAAGGGAAAACACAATACCACCAGGTTGTCAGTGTTGCCAACGCGGTACAACGCTTAAACTGTTCAAATGGCACTACGTTATTAGGATACATCGCAGTTTTTCGCGATTTTATACAAACTACGTACTTTCTTAGGATAATTCATCTATAATTTGCAACACTTCAGTGTATGATCTACGTGTGTTGTTTATCATCACTAAGGGATGGAAAATACCCAATAACATTACGTACTGCCATTTGCAAATTTTTAAACATTATTGAGAGTTGACAGCACTGAAAATTCGGTTACACTGTGTTTTCATTCATGATGTACACCACATTGATAGAAACAAATTTCTGAAAAACGAAATTTTAAATTCAATTCATCATTTCTGATTTATTGAGAATTATTCGTTTTTTTTCTATTCTTAGACGTCGACTTTGTGCTCCAAGTTGTAAACGCTGAATCGTCAAAACGAAACCAAATCGTACACATGTTAATAGGAAATGTTATTCTTATTTTGGTTTGACAAGTTATTCTGCGCACTATTTGCGTATGTGACGGGAACACCCTGTAAGAATGTTGTGTTGATGTATATCTCACCTTTAGATATTAAATTAAAACTAATTATTTTTGTTTCTTTATTACTTATGGTTCGTAGGTGTAACTAGTAACTATATTTGTAGGTATAACTAATATAACTAACTTAATTTCATTAAAGAAACATTTTTTTTTGTCTACACCATTTATTCAAAGATTATTTTACTCACATTGTAAATAAGGAAGGAGCTGGAAAAAAAAGACGAGTCACTGAACACAAACCAAAAATATTTAAAATAACACGTTGGCTTCTGATATTTCATTTTTTATGCTCATATTCGTTACGCAATACGACATAGCTCGTCTGAATGAAATACAGTTATCAGATTTAATACCTTGCTGTGTTACGACCTCGTCAGTTACGTCGTTATATATGTCAGGATTTTGGAGCAAAAGTCTGGAAATTTGCTTACTTTCTAAGGATATTTATGGTCAATTGAAGTTATCATTTCTGAACTTATCTTATGTCTTTGAGTTAAATAGGTGTAAGCTTCAGTATAGGCCAATGTGAGCAGACGTAGAACATGCGATGGTTTATTGTATTGGATTTTTGCAGTACACTAAGCGAGACTGCTAATACGAAATTGCTCATAAGTCAGGAAATTTCAGCTTTCACATCTTATGAAAAACGAGGAAGAATTCCCAAATACTGTGTTCATGGTATGTAATCCAATGCATCTAAATTTTTCCTGCTTGAACTGTCCTTCTTAAATTCCTTCCATAATTCATTGTGTTAAATACCATAATCTATGAGGCAGATGATAGTTGTTCAAACCATCTGTTGAGAGAAAGAAAAATAATTCACAGTATGGAAAAAAATACAAGTTATTTTCATTACCCTATGAATAAAGGAAATTTCGTTTAGAACTTCAAGGTATTACGGACACGCAAGAAAATATCAAAACTATATTCACATTTTTGCTTCTTTAATGAAATTCAAATGATCCGTAACTACTGACACATCGAAATAAATTGTTAAGACATCATGAAGTTGAATTTATTAAATTTTCATTGGCTGTTGATTAAAGAAAATAACAAAAGCAATAGTCATATCTAACCTACCTATACTACCTACATACACACCCTCCTATTTTATGTAAATATTAATCGATATTAATAATGATTTATAAAAAATAAAATTGTTTTCAGGGACATGTCTAACTGAGTTATGAAAACAAATGTGCAAGCAGTTGGATTATATTCCAGAACCACCCAAGAGAGTAGAACTTATAGTGTACAAAATCAGTAGTATTGAGAGTCAAAAATGGAAAATATTTTACAAATATCAACTGACACAATACCAAACAGATTTAGTAGTTTGTTTCTCATTTGTATTATTTCTGGGAGTCACCCGTTGTGTTAACTTGACATTTGGAATCCTGTTGCCTTTGGTGGATAGCAAAACACTATACAGAAGAGTAACTACGAGTGTTCATAGGCAGTATTGTAACAGACGACGAACCAGGTTTCAAAAGATTCTAGAGATGAAATGCCCGTATGATATCTATCCATAAACCGTTATGTCTCTCAAGGCGCCTGGCTAGTAGCAATAAATATAGTCTGTCTTCCCTCTTCGGAACCATTTTTTTAAAATCCTGATCTAAAGGACAAACCACTTCAGTCATAAATCATTATTTCCGACCCACTCTTCAGCTGCAAAAAAGAGAGGAACGGTGTTGCCAAACTTTAAATTACAGGAACGGACTTCATGCATTTCCTTGCATTTCTAGTGTATATTGTTTTGTTTGTGAGTTGTGTGAGTTTTGGTTCTTAGAAGTGAAAGAAATGTCGAATTCTTTGTGAGTTGGGTGAGTTTTGGTTCTTAGAAGTGAAAGAAATGTCGAATTCCGCCTGTGGTTGAGTGAAAATAGAATGCAGGGAGCACCGCAAAATGTAGTGATAAAAATAAAAGTAGTTTACCAAACGTTGTGTATAATTAACACACAATATACATAAACAATCACATTCCTAAAGCGCAATCATAAAACTACAAATTCACACTACGATCGTTTTAAACCAAATTTCATTAAACTTATTAGCATTACATAAAAGAAGAACCACGTACTCCTTTACTTTAAACATGCTACCGAGCCGCTGTAGTTCAGTGGTAGAGCCTTGGCGTATCATTCGGGAGATCGTGGGTTCAATCCCAGTGACCGACCATCCTGACTGAGTTTTTTCCAGGGCTTTTCCTGTCAGACTAGACAAATGCCGGGATGTTACTTTCAAGATGCCTGGTCTGGCACGAATCAAGAGTTCGATTTTCTTACCTGGGTCGCTCGCCGACACCTTCCCGAATCCTTTCCCCTCCCATATCCCGGCCTGAGCCTTAGATGCCTAAAGGCCATAAATAAAATTCAAAATTTAAACATGCTATAATACAAATACTTCGCGTCCAAACGTCACGTATTCAGAAATTTTTACAAGCAGGGACAGAGCGGTTCTATTCCTGTCCGGGTCATGTGTATACATTCACTGCTCATAGGGGTGTTCGGAATTCCGGAACATTCCGGAATGGAAATCAGAATTCGAGAATCGGAATGACAATTTTTGCGATTTCTGAAATGTCGGAATTTCGGGCATCATCACCAAATTGTAGAAAAGAACTGTTCACAGATATCAACAAGATGTGTTATTTTCACAATCAACACTTACTGGATAAGGTGAAATACAGTGTAAGGAATTCTTGGAATGAGCACCTGACCCCAAGGTTTCTAAAGGCAATAGATAAAATTTAAATTCTGGTGATGAAATTCTATAGTAGCTCATGTCAAACGGAAGTTAATGGATCGGAATTTTGGAAAGTCGGAATTTCGGAATTCTAAATTATGAATTTAATTTGTAAGGCCTTAAAACTTTAGGTAGCCTTAGCCTAAAGACTTTAGGAAAATTATGCTCATATTGGACAGATGATGATGGGATGATTAGTGGAATGGAGAAATTAAGAGGAAACAGGAGAGCACGGAGAGAACCCGCGCATACTGTGTTTGCCCATCAGTAAGCCCACATGGCACTAGTAGAGATCGAACCGACGACCCCAAGCGCCAGAGGTGAGCGCTTTACTATTGAGCCACCACGGCGTTGGGAATTCTGAAATGTCGGAATTTCGAAATTCCGGAATCCAAGTAATTCCGGAACTGACTTCGGACTTCCCAACACTACTAACTGATGACCCCTATATTGTCAGAAACTACGTTGCTTTCTTAGGACAGTAATACAATACATATCAAATTAAATCTGAAGATCTAGTAACAACAGTACATTGCGCTCAATAAGTACAAGCATTGAAGTGAGTACTGACACTTTTGAATCAGTTGTATTGAAGTTTTTTTTTATTTTCAAAAAACCTCCGTTCCGCTTTTCTCTTCTTTTAAATCCCTTACAGACTTTCCTTCTTATTTCCAGACAGTACAGTTATTTTTATGAGTATCTGGCGGCGAATACAAAGGAAAGTACCATTATGACGGGGCCAGAGAGAGGCACTTGAAGTACGGCAACACTGGGAAATTGGCGTGAGGCACGTGCTTCATAATGGTGGAAGGTTCAGGTCGTCTCCTGATAAGAAAAGGGGCTTTTGCTTTGCGACAGAGAATACTATCAACATTCCCTCGTCCGTTGTGTCTTAACGTACATTTATTCATCCTTAATATTGGCAAATACTTGTTCTTAATTTCATTCAATCCTTGCTCACTGACTTTCACCTACAATTCATTTATTTTTATATTTTATTCAATGGTTTACTAGCTGCTGTATATCACATATTTCACCTAGAATCCAAAATATAATTCATTCCTTAATAGTACATCGAAAAAATATTCTTTCCTCCTTTGCCTTGCTTGCAACACAAACTTATTTATACTTTCCTTCGTCAAATCCAATATATACTCTACAAAAAATGTATTCAGTCTTTTTTTTTTACCTACTGGCGAGGAAAAAATCGCCATCGTGAATCTGTCTCTCCATATTCCACCTTTTTGTTTCACTTTGTTTATAATAATTCCCGGATACTAATCAAAGTATGTTCTACTTTTTCTCTTACAATATAAATATTTGTTTTGAAAACATAAACTTGCTCAGATATGAACACATATTCCTTGACGCTTTACAAGTACACAAAGGTAAATGCAAGTGGAATCTTACTTCCTAATTTCTTTCATAAACCAAATACAATGACTCTCAAGTATCCCAAGATAGATTCTTACTTCAGAAAATCCAAAAACAAGAGAAAAATAATTTATAGCCTTCTATCAGCTTTTAAAATAATAGTATGTTGAAATGGTTCCAAATGAAATCATCTATCCTATTTATATTAAAGAGATTTGAACATATCGATATATAATATGGAAAGTATTGCAATTGACAAAGACAAAGCCAGGTTAGGTTAGGTTAGGTTAGGTTAGGTTAGGCAATTGACAAAGACAAAGCCAATCTATTTTAGACATTGATGATCGGAAGCGCATTTAGCATGATTAGTACAGCAAAAGTTTTCCTTAAAGCATTAAAATATTTGGTCACTTATATTAGAATATAGTGGATTAATTATATATATAGAATTGAATTCTTGATGACAAGAGAACTCCATCTTCAGAAAAGTATCAAATACAGTATTTTATTACACTTAAAAGCCTGTACAAAGTTTAGCCCCACACAAGAGCGAATATATTTTGAGTCTGCATGGTTAAAGCTCTATAGTAAGGGAAACGAACAATTTTAGGTCATGACTGTTGAGTTCAGGAACTCTGCCAGAATTTTCAGGGAGCAAAGTTATGTTATGAACAGTATTTGCTGTTTCAATAACACGTTGAATAACAGATGGCAGGGCCATGGTGTAGTTCCATTGATTTAATATTGGAGAAATATAAGAGTAATTGTGCGTAATAAAAGCAAACCAATTAGGCAAATACAGCTTCTTTAAACTATTTGTCCAAATGAGAGTTAAGGTTATGGTGTTTTCAGTTCTGACCTCTACTAACAATATTTACAGTAGTTTAACGTAAATCTTATCTCATCTATAATGTATTATTTAGTTCATCATTCTGGGAGAGTAGCATAAAAATAAACAATCTTTGGTGGGCCTTATGTATAGTCGCATTATGACTTGAGGTCCAAACAAAAATACATTATACCTAGTACATAGCATAAAATGAAGTTACGCTTTAATTTCGCAAGTTTGTTGATGTTATTTTCAGAGATGATATTTTGTGAAAAATGACTCAATATCAAAATATGAATATTTTCATTTTATCGATTGATATGAACCCTAAGTTGTTTAAATTGCATCCGTCGCTTTATGTTATTGTTTCGATGTCTTTGAAACGATTTGCTAGCATGAGAAAAATATATTTCGGTACTAGAATGCCTGTCGCAAAAAAATCAGCATTGAAAATAATATTGACCGTTAATTCTAAACAAGTTCTTGTCTTTTCCTCACCTGAAACCATAGAATTATCTAATAAATGAGTTGAGGCGAAGAAGATAAAGCAGAACTTCCTTATGGGATAAACGATTATAAATTTGTGAAATTAGAATTAAGAACATAGCTCTGATTGCATGTTAATACGGTATCATGTGAATGTAAAATCCGAAGAGAATGTTTAGTGAGTTTAGAATGTAAACATAGAGACTGGTATTTTGCGTAACGAGTGATGAGGGTTTCCATTTATAACTGAATTAATATTAGTAGATTGGAGTAGAAAATTATAAGTCGATTGGGATGAAATAAATTATATTCATTCTCGCTAAATATACCTTATACTGTAAACAATATGAAATATTCCTGAAAGAGACATGCAATGTAACTGCATAAAATAATTTAGAGAGTTGATTATTGAAACACATACACAATTTGCTTTCCAAATATACTCAAAGTAAAAAGAAGAAAAGGGAGTTTACGAGCCTGCAACAAATGCCGTTTAGATAGACGTCCAGCGTTCTACTGCCTAGGCGATAGGTTTCACGGAATTAAATATCAGAAGAAAATATTAAAAAGGGTAACAACCTGCTTCACAAACTACGAAGATGGTGATACGCTACCCATACGAATTACGCTGCGTCTTATTATTCTATTAATATTCGTGAACTATTGATAAAACATCTCCGTTGATTGAATATATTTCAACTGCTGCAAAAATGAGCGATTGTGATTACGTCACTAGACACTTTACAACTATTGTATACATATTAATGATAGAAAATAGTTTTACTTTGCGTGTGTGAACAAAATCACACTAATACTAAAATCTAAGAATTCCCAATAAGGCCCAGGCAATTACATGATGCTTGGGTTTAACTATTATCAGTTTTAATGGTTATGTTTAACTATATATATTAATAACTCTCTGAACTATAAACGGATGTATCAAGGGACAACCTCAGAATATCTGATACTGGAGAATGTAAAGAAACCTTTAGTGAGAACAGTTTAATCACAGTATTATAAGAATAATCTCTATCGACATTTGCAAACAACATTTCGTGAATTTCTCATTGATGTAACGGTTCGTTAACGAATGACATAACAAAGGATGACCCGAGTTCAATTCTGTCAGCAATCTCGTCCTACTCACATGTATTTTCGGAATTTGTACTTATGGTCTATTGCTAGTTGAAGGTCTGTACAATATGTTCTAACACTCATTTTTATACGTTTAATTTAATCCAACTTGAAAGAAACTTCTTACCACATAGTAAATAGGAATTTTTGGGAATCTCAAGTTGCATCTGTTATTTCATATTAAAGTTTTTGTTATACTCACCATATAGCTTCATTCTGCTGCCGTTCTTCTACGTAAGTGTGCATGTAAATTAATATTATCTAAAACTTAGCTTGGGAGAGAACGTACAATAAAAATAACTTGTATATTTTCTACTGTGTGTAAGTGCAAACTTACCTCAAAAGTTATGTTGCCATTTGTTGCCTTTTCCAATACACTTTCAGTGCTTATAGCAGCATGTACATTTCCCTGCTCCATTAAACGATGTCTCTATAAGCTTCAAATTGAGTTTGACAATTCTGTAATAAGATGGAAGTAAAATGTTAGCCTCAAACAATAAATAACCAATAATAAAAATAGATCAGTAAAGGGTAAGTGTAAAGTCAAATCCGTTGCTTGTGGTTCATTGTTGAGTGTAAATAAATTTTGAAGTAGTTAACACTAAACACTTCTTGTAAACAGCAGACGCCTAAATATTAAAACGATATTTAGGTAGGTGGAATATAGTAAACTTACTAACATGATCATTAGAGTGCTTCTACGAATAAAATTCGTGGCCTTGAGAAGCAGGAAATACTTCTCAAACTCATGACAATAATTGAGGAATTACGTGGACATGACATTTTCTTCCTGCTCTTAAAATATATTATATCTTTCTAATTTTCCATTTTTATCAAGATTGTTGTTCTATTTTTGTTTGAAGGAAAAGCTGATGTCGCTAGTAACGATACTGATGTCAATTTTAATACTAAAAAAGAACAAACACTGTTCTGAAACAATAAAACTTATTAGAGTCCGAGTTGTATATTGCGGATACATATTAGGAACACATACTTTCTATACAAAGATTTTCACCAAAGAACAGTTTATAACTGTTTTGAAGAAATTTAAAAACAGGCACTGTTTCTGATCTAGATAGTTCAAGTTATTGCCAATGACGTAACGTCTTGACAAGGAATTGCCTAAACTGTGTCTGTTTAAGAAATTAAATTCATTGATTTAACCAATAGATTTACCTGAGTAGTTTGTATGATCGTGGAGGTACAGTTACAGGATACTCCATTTGGGACAAATTGCAGAGAAATCTATTGTATTGGATATGACACGCGGTTCCGAGAATTTCCATATATTCAATTATGTGATTCAAACCTTGACGTAATAATAAACTTGGTACTCTCCGACAAGAATCCAAGAGTTGCGTGAAGAAGCTTGACAATACTTTTCATTCACGATCTTCTTATTCCGGTAAGCTTTCACGCGTCGCAGCTGCTTTGCCTATCGGTTCGGTGTGTGTTTCGAACCTTTGCTTGTTCCATCTAAATGTTTTCTTATATGCATCAGGGACAGCATGGGCAGCACGTAAACCTAATTTTCACAGCGGCGACTAGATAGTCAGCTTTAATTCTGACGGTTTTGTGCGCGTGGGCTGACTCAAGAGAAATATATCTTATAAACTGCATCCCTGGCTCTTCTATCTAGGTGATATGTTCTTTACTTCTGTATTTTCTGTGAAAGCGATCACGTAGTTTTTGTATGGATGTAAATAATAAAGCTCTTCCCTACGAACGTATCTTCCAGCGTGATATTTTCAGTATTCAAATGAGAAGGAGTAACTGATACAACATAAATCATTATAAATTGTTTTTGCAATTGTTTCATAACGCAAGGATTGAACTTTTGCAGAACGTTCAACACAAATGTGCCTTTAGAAGACATGATAAGTAAGACGACGTCACTAGCCCATACCAATTAAGTAATAAAGAATTAAGATTAAATAATAAAGCCAAATTGTTGCAGCAAACGGATTGTATAATAAACGTTCCCATTTTGAAGGTATTGCGTTAATTAAATAAATCTGTATGAACTACATTAAAACGCATCCAATTCAACACATATCATAAACACACAAAACAAGCCCATGACTATCAAGACGGTGAATTAGCTTAGGGAGTGACTAGGACGCCGATTTTAGTATTATAACACAAATATAAATCGGCCTTGCTTAAATTTTCCTAAATATTATTAGCCCAACCCTGTCTATTGCGACAAACACTTCCATTCTAAACTCCATAAGTATTTATTTACTAAATCTAAAGACAAGCGTGCATGTCCATACGAATAAAAATAAACTGAATTAAATATTAGGAAATATTGGTAAACAAGGTTAAGTATATAACAGTACAACTTACCCCTATGAAATAGGATAGAGTAAATATTACACGAATAATTGTCGCGTAGCAACAGTTTTTCATTGTTGTACGAAAATATAATTCAACTAACAATTCTAAAGATTTTTTTCGGTTTTATGTCATGTATATTTTATTTTGTACGTTTATTATGACTTACAATTGTACCACCGATTTATCCGTCGAAATCCTCACAGGTGTTATTAAATAAAGTTAAAATGTGTTATTGTCTTTTTCTAAATCCGATTTCATTTATAACCTATCATTGTTGAAGTTTTCTTAATGCGTTCTTATATCAATTGCTTCATTTACGTAGTTTCGATAGGCTTTCCTATCCGACCGACATTCAACTTCACATAATTCAGTATTCACCTGAAGTTTTATATAGGAGGTCTGGTTTGACAAATCACAGATTGTTTTTCGTTTTCGCAGCTGATCTATATATGGTTCTAATTCCATATTGCCTAACGTTTTCCATTTTCGGTTACCAATTTGCTCACACACGGCAAGACGATAGTTGCTTTCCTCTCCTGATTATTATTCTCCTCCTTGTCTTTCTATAAACCATCCTGGTTATCATCTATTCATTTTCTTTAGTTTGTTTTGAGTCTGCTGTTATCTATAATTTTAAGTTTGGTATTTCGAACATTTGAGAATCTTAAGTGTCAAAAATCTTGAAAGCTCGAAAACTTACAATTATCTGGGGTATTCTTTCAAATGCTTATAAATGTATTTTTAACCGCTCAATCAGAAATAAACATTTTAAGCTAAAAATTGTATTTTCTCTTCATAGTTCTAAACATGGAATCCAAAAACATAGATAATTAAAAAAAAAGATAACGAAACAAATATGAAATTTCAAAGATGTAAATCTAGGTGCTTTTATCACGCTAAATATGCTATGAAAGTATAATGGTTCAAGGGTCCAAACTTACAAACTAAAAGGGAAATTTTATTGAAGACTGGAAACGAAAAACGATGCAAGTGCCAAAAATTTGATAATCTCATTTTCAATGTCAAAATATTAAAATTGAATACCTGCGGCGAAAAGCAGTTTGACCCACACAGCCATGGTGTTGTGAAGAATAAGGATAAGTATGTAAATCAACACCAATTATATTTTTTGTTGTTGTTCGGATAAAGAGGGACACGGAATGAACCTGAAAAATATTCTTGCTTTATATACTCCAGCCCAGTATACTGGACATAATTTTAAGCAAAACCCGGAAAAGTTTTGAACTCATGAAGCCTCTACACAGAGTTTCAATTAGTCTCAAATAACGACATGTTTAAAGGGGAGGTCGATTCAATATGGCCACCTCCAATGCCATTAAAAGTCTACGCAGTCGTATATACAGCGTTCAATGGAATTCAGAAATTAGACAATACTTACCAGAAATTGGCTGAAACGATGCCTGCATTTTAAAGTTGTTTAAAGTCATAAGCAATGCGAAGGCAAAAGCGAATTACTCTGTTTCCGAAATTTCCAAGGGACTTGCAAAAGCTTGCTGTTTCTCTAACTGTAGAGTTTGACCAACGTTCTTCAACGAATCGCCATATTGAGAAAACAGAGGTAGAGGAAGTGATCTTGGGCTGCAAAATGCCTTGTAGAATTGTTGGTGATATCTTTCTTCTGTTGACAAGAGATCAATAGCACTGATCACTAGTACCTGCACATTATCTCCCCATTTCGCTGCACGAGATCAATCATGACATATCTCAGATTAAAATGAGACCGCGGTCCCTGAGCCTTCAACACTTACCTGTTTTCCGAATTTGAGTTCAAAAGAGATTGCCTTTTCTGTACTACTGAAGTTCATGAAGAAAATAATGATACCTAAAAATATAGAAAATCTATCAATTTAAGCTGCTGACGCTATCAATTAGTGTGCAACAGCACGTGCAGATTAAAAGAGAGCTCGTCTGCAGTTACAATTGAACAGTGCTATTGACTTGTGGCAGCAGAAGAAAGATACCGCCAACGCATTTTGCAACCCCAGTTAATTTTCCTCCACCTCCGGTTTGAGAATCTGGCCTGTCGCTGAAGAAAATTGGTCGTCCCCTACAGTCGAAGAAGCGGCAAGCATTCACGTGCCTTTTCGAAAGTTCCGATAAGCACGATGAATATCACTATTCAATGCAGGAGCTACTGTAGAAGATTACTGAATTTGGACAGAACCACCAAGTCGAGAAAGCAAGACATTTTGGAATGAATGGAAACTCTTGAAAAGCACACCAAAATTTTCAGAAATGCACGGAGGAGGTAACCCTGTCATTGCAGCCTCTAGGAACGTTTCTTCTAGAAATTATTTTTAAGACAAAGAAAATACAATGAATCACAGCAACGAACAGCTGGTTTTCGTGTTGAACCAACCCAAAAAATCTCAGACAAAATTGCATCAACATTAAAGAAATTAATTAGCCATCTGAAAGGTGGTAACCCTGATGATATATCGAACACTTCTTATCTCATATATAAAAATGTGTGTCAAGTCAGTTACTTTTTTCAAAGTTCATTTTTGCGACTATTCCACCAACATCAGATAACTGCAAACTCCATGTTTTGCAAGTGTATCATCATTTAACAATTACAAGCATGGCTATACAACGACTTTAATCCTCCGGAGTGCGATGGGTGGTGTTGAATGGACAGCTTCTACGAATTCCAATCTACAGGCTGCAGCTCCAGATTTCCTCTTGAGAAGAATTTCGTGTAACAGTACATGCAAAACTAATGCTTTGCACATGTCCATGCGATGGATTATCGTGTACCTGTTTGTGTGCCCATTCTCATGAAATTACATATGGAAATCCGCATACTCTTCACAATTCTGATACTCACAACTCAGATAGTGACGACTATGATGAAGAAAAAAATGTTCACAGAACGAACAACAATCTAACGGAGGCTGGTGAGCTGTTCAGTCGATACCAAGAGGACGAATATGCCAAATGATAGAACATAGAATCCTTACTTTAAGAGTTAAGATATTAGTTGCCGGGGCTTTGTGTTAGCATCATAATAAATATGAAATATACTGTAAAATATTTATACAGGCATTACCAAAAGTCTTGTTAGGATAGTCGAATAGAATAAAATATACGAGACAGACAGGAATGAAACGTCCCTGAACATGTTATAGGTGAAGGTGAAATGATACGACCACACCATGTTGCCGGGGACCATATTGAAATCCGCCATCTTGGATTCAATTTAAAGTATCAAATAAGACGCGATGTGTGTGATATATCAACTAGCACTAAAACGTTCTCAGGAATTCATAACTGTGGTTGCTTCCGGTAGACTTTTCCATTGCAGTAAAAATATCTTCCGCTAAAGCAGATTTTGAAAAACACTTTCTTTTCTTTCTGTGTTTTATTTATCAATAGATATCAAGCCTGTTTCCAAACATTTCCAGTCGTGCGCTTAAATCAACCGCCGCCATGTTATGATGTAAGCTATCAGGAACTGCTTGTTATTGAGCTACTGGCTGTAGTTGGTTAGTTTGTATTGCTAAGAACCGATAGCATAAATAGATGAAAAGAAATTGTGTAAGTTGTGCATGATTCCTTCGTTCAATATCACGTCAATAAATTTTCCTTGGAGAGCTTTTTAATAGGAATATGAAGCGAGGCCGCGCGCGCCAGTGAAATCTCGTTGCGTTGTTACGTAATATATGTGTACTGTAAATACAATTTCCAGATCACTGTTTGTAAGGTATTACCGTGGATGAGTCGATAGGGCGTCGGCTTGTTGAGTGAAAGAACCCAGGTTCGAATCTCGACGGGAGCAAAGCTTTTTATCGTTTTTTTTTAAATTTCAAAATACATTTCTACCTCCTCATATTTATTATTAATAATTGCTCTCTTTATGTTTCGTACATTATCTTAGATTAATGACCATGGGTTAGCGGAGGTTAGGTAAGGTTAGGTTCGGTTACGTATCTTTACACTTTCTGTTATTAAGTTCCGAGCGTGACGTGTTTGTTCTTTCTATAACAAAACATTGGTTACACTGCGGAGGAATGCAAAACGAGAAAGGGCTTGGCTGCGTGCTGTGTGGAGGGATGTAAATAGGATCGCCCGTATTCACTATCTGTTGAATTTAGTTTTAAATTCGTTCCCCCTTGAATCATATGAACCACCGCAATAAACCTGGTTTCACAGCTCACGTTTGAATCGAATGTAGAACAAATTGCCAAGGTTAGCGAAATATCCAAGGTACAGTACTCGGCACTTTAACAAGATTTTACATGCATTATTTCATGCAGTTCTTAATGTATACGGTTGAATATGTCGTTGAAATGAATTGTAAGCACACAAAACAAATTACTAATAAAGAAAGGACTGACATGTGAAATATGCCCTATCCCAACTTGCGATAAATTTATCACTATTTGATATAAACTTCGCGTCTTGTTTCCCTTCCGCAGTGACACTGCCATCTATTTGCTATCAATTGAACTCTGTTGAGTTGGAACGCCGAGACTCGCGTGAATAATAAAGTTTTAATATGTAGAAAAAAACATGTCAGATAAAAAAAAATGTAAGTTTAAGCAATTCTATTGAAGTTACTCTTTCGTTTCGTAGAAGTAAAAACAACCACGTCTCTTGATACTGATTCCATTACCCTCCGGTGAAAGAAAAAAGGTTGAAAAAAGGTCTACACGCTCGCGTGTTGCGCCACAATAACAACACAGCAAGTCTGACATAAAATAGTGATAAGAAAAGCATTATAAATTGAGTCAATACCATGTCATACATTTCAGCCATTTCTGCTGTTAAATATAGATATTTGCTGTTTTAACTTGTTCAAGTGTCATGATAGGCTTTATATCAATTATTTTGTTAAGTGATGATGTGAATGTTGTTTCTTTTCATGTGTTTGTCTTCAAAGAAACATACATAGCGAGACACATTATATCTATTGACTACTACAAATTACTTACGTCAAACCAATCAGAAGACGAGATTCATTGTCGGAAAGGGCGTAAGCCATAGTGCTGTTACCGCCCATACAATTCATTTTATCTTATCTTACGTTGTGTTGTGGTGTTACAAGCTATGTATGGCTCGTAATTCTTTGTTTCGGAACAACTAGTCCAGTTCAAAACATACCCTAACTTCGTTCATAAGTGCAATACAGTTACAGTTATCGTAAATTGCACTGTGCCATTCCATTTTCCGTATCAAGAGGATGCCATTTGGTATATCGCATGGCCAAGTTGTCATTTGAAATTTTCAAGCTGCATCCAATGTGGCGGATTTCAAGATGGGCGCCGGAAACATGGTGTGGTCCGCAACATTTTTCCTCATCGGCTATAAGATTTTCCGGGATATTTCACTCTTGCCTGTGTCGTATATTATATTTAATTCGACTGTTCTAACAATATTTATGGCCCCATCCTGTACAGTAGTTTGCATATTTATTGCGAGGCAAACACAAAGTTGTGGAAGCTAATATTTTAGCTGTTAAGGTAAGCATGCTATGTTAAATCATTTGGCATATTCATCATGTCGATATCGACTGAACTGGTCTCCAAGCTCCCTTGTAAGTGAAACAGTCTTGAAACTCTAATGCAGATGATCTCCTTATTGGTTATTATTTGAGACGCAGATCTCTTTATTGTTTATTAATTATAATATTCTCAAAATGTAGACATTACGTGGAAAAATTGATTGTTATTACAATGTGTATGTTTGATTTTGGATTTTTTTTTACTTGGTTTAATTGCGTTTCGTGGTATACTGTTGGGACCATTATAATCCATGTACTTTCTAAAGATCATTATAAATGTCATTAAATGGGCTTTGTATTATGTTTTCATAGCCTTTACACCTCATACAACTTTGGATTAATGCCATCCAAGTTAAATGAAGTCATTGAGGTGTGTAACGATTTGGTGCAGTACGTAAGATCAGTCCTGCAAAACTAGTAAATTATAAACATACATTGTATCGCTGAAATAATAGCCCAAACTTTGGGAGATGATTCCTCACAACAAAAGGGAAAAAAATCTTCAATAAATTTCTTAACACGCATTGTTTCTGAGCTACGTGCGCCCAAAGTAAGCCTGGCATCGCAGCAAATGATGTCATGCGTCGACAATTTTTTTATGAAAGCGGTGTCGTTGTAGTAAATTACATTCGAGGTGACACCCAAAATTATTTGAGCAATTTTTATATTTGATTATAAATACTTAGACTGGATTTTCATGCCTGCTCTAAGAAAAGAATATTAAATATCTGACAAAGAAATTCTTATGATTGGTAAAAACCTCCTCATGTGGCGCTATCTCAATCATAAATATTACTGGAATAGATGGATTAGGTACTACTTTGATGGTGATTCATTACGCCGAGACGTCATTCCTAGAAACTGCTCAAACTGGTTTCGATTTAACAAGCTCAGTTTATCGAACATTTCACGCATAGTAGAAATATAAATTATATAACAAAATATTCAATTTACTAGACGATATGTATAGCTGAATAATCCAGATAGCAATAGTCCACTTATACAGTACTAATCCTATTTGAACTCCTAGTGCTTATAACAATTAATTTCCGATAACTTTATTCACAATTCTCGTCAACTGAAAGAAGGAGAGATGTCGCAAGCCTCTCCTTAGTTTCAGATCTTTCTTCAACCCTGAGCACGCCTTTAACAACATGGTATTTAACAAACTTAATTATAATTATTTAGTTCTGTACCCTCCTTCAATAAACATAATTATCTTATCGATATATTTAACTTGTTTTACTTAATTCTTCAAAGCCTCAGAGTCATTTCTAGTATTGTAAGTACTTCCTCTGCTGGACTTCTTAAGACTTAATGTGTGTAAATGTAATAACGCCGATAATTAAAAAGCGTTTGATTAGTTTAAAAAGTTCTTTAGAGCATGAAACCGCGATGTATTATAGTACTTGGGCACCTATGTATCATCATAAAAGTCCCCCAAAACCACACTTGAGCTACGATGTCATCTTGGAAAATGGCGAAAAGTATACAATATATATATATTTTTAATTTTCGCAGAGACTAAGCATCACATCGAAAGAGATTCAAATTAAGTTTGTGCAGCAGAAACGTATGTATCTATTTTGTTAAACTGTTTTGGGTTTTCAATTAACTAATCCTAAAGCCACAAAATGACATCAAACGAAACATACCTTTTTCAGAAGATAAATACTTTACATCAGTTTCTAAAATCTTAAAGTATGGGATTTGATACATAAAAACTATTTCACCACCCAGGAAACATAATAGAAGTTCCCAAATTACGGACATTTTTGGGGGAATTTCGTGGAAACTAAACATCGCACCGAAAAATGTTTTAAATAGTTCATTCATTATAAAAGTACTTGTTTTGTAATTGCTTTTATTTTTGCCATTTGAGCAATCCCATTTTTACATACAAATGCTCTATTCAAGTTTCTAATTGTATCATTTTCTGCTCAGAAAACAGTACTTTATCGTTTGACAGAGAAAAGGTACTAAGAAATTAAATATCCCCAGATGATATCATGACTTCAAATTTAGGCAAAACCATATTATCCGATAGTTAGCTGTCTGCAAAGAATCTGAATAAACTAATAGGACAGTCAAACTGTTGGCACAGGATATACAAATGGTTATTCTTATTATGCAGCTTATTAAAGCTAACAGGCCAGGAGACTTTACGATTCATATGAATACAGTAATCGGTATGTTCCATTTTATCATGCTGCAGGTCATAGCTTGTATGCAAAAACTTATAGCCTCTTGTCCAAACAGACACTTTAGGATGGGTCAAATTGAAACCAAAAACGGTATTAACAAAAGGGATTCATAATTTTGTGCTGAACAAACTTCATTTGAAACTCTTTTTTCATGCGATTTGTAGTTTCCAGGAAAATAGAAAAATACTGAATGTGACCGCCATTTCCAAGATGGCAGTAGTACACACAAAGCAAAAGATATTACGGTTGTTGGCGCGTGTGGGCGTACTGGGAGGGGAATATCTAAGGTCGGAGCGTAGTGCTAGACAAGAAATTCCTGAGCGCAAAAGCGAGCCAGCGTGACGTAGAACAGATGACTCACCTGAAATGAGAGACTGAACAGAGAAACTTCGTTCGTTCTATAGGTTTTTGTGCAATACTCGGCAATGATTTTTCTAAAGCGGAGTGAGGCTTTTAAAATTTTATATCTCTTTGTGTGTGTGCGTTTCTAAAAATGTTGCGCATATATAATTATATTAAAAAGTAAGAAACACGTCCCACACCTGTATTTGTAGTGATATGAATTTATTTCTGAGTGAAAAAGAAAATAATGTGAACAAGTCAAGAATGACTCAGAAGAATGACATACATACGAAAGAACTTTCCAATATTTAAAAAGAACTATTAGTAATGTAATAGGATGGCTTCCCAATCTTCATAAAAAAACTAAAATCACGATCAACTCAGTTCATTAAGTCTCCTTAATTACTTTTGTCGTCCGTCCCTGCCACATTTGAATTTTTTAAATTTTATTTTAAGGCCTTTAGGCAACTATGGCTCAGGCCATATGGATGATGATGGGATGAATTGGTAGAATGAGAAATGTGGGAGGAAACGGGAGCACCCCGAGAAAACCCACGCACATGGTGTGTGTCCACCACAAAGTCCACATGGCATGAGCAGGGATCGATCCGACGACACCTAGCACCAGAGGTGAGCGCTCTACCAACTGAGTCACTGTGCCTGCCATATTTGAGTTCTTTGTCGCAGTCAATGTTAACTACATATGCGCTCTACCGCAGTTAATATGTGAATTGTATGTAGTCATCGGGAATTACAACCTTCTTGACTCATCCTGACTGATTCAATTATTACAGCAGCTCAGTAGCAGAACGCTGGCGTTGTATTCCGGAGGTCGTGTGTTCGAACCGTAGCTGGCGAACATCCTGACTGAGGACTTTTGCTCAGTCACAACAGGCAAATGCCGGGATGCCATTTTCAACATAGGCCCTGGCCGATACCTTCCCGAATCCTTTCCCCTCCCTAATCCCGGGCAGAGCCATAGATGCCAAAAAGGCATCCAAAATGAAACCTGCGTAATGAAGAATTCCATACACTGTATGATTTACTCAATATGATAAATATGGAATAATTACGCCTAAGATGTGCTGGTTATATAGCTCGGATGGGGGAAAGATAGATTATCATATTCTATCGTGATTGATAATCTGGAGGGAAGGAGGTCGTTGGGAAGACCGAGAAATCATGGAGGAACAACATTAGAAGGGATCTGCGAGAAGTAGATGTTTATGGTTAAATTTGGTTGATCTTGTTCAGGATAGAATCCTATAAACTTGTTACTGCGGCAATAAACTTGCGAGTTATGTGCACCATATAGCTAATTACTTAATAATGGGAGTGGCAGAATCTTTAAAAGTGGTATTAACAAATACAATCCTCTACTTAGGAAAAATCGTAGAGAAATACTTGCTAATATAAACAGAACAGCAGTGAGTTTCGCTCTGCTCAGTGGTCGCGTGATCAAACAACGTTACTGACATTAACGGGTTCAAATAATTTTTAGAACACGAATGAAAGGGGAATTCAGGGTGGCCGAGAGGGTTAACGCACTCGCTTTCTGTGCGCGTGGTATCGGATGCAATTTCCGCTGGGGTCCATTGAACCGAGTGGTCGACAGTCCACTTTATCAAAAACCATAGAAGCTCATCAACTCCTTTCGGACGGTAATAGCAATTCATTCACTCACAATTGAAAAGAGATGTAATAAGCTGAGTAAAGGTGCTCTTTCGATTTTTCTTCAAAAATACGCTTAATAATATAAGAAGTTTCCCGACTGACAACAGGTTTTGCTAATCATGGCATGCCAGGTTCGATGATCTACTAGAAGAAGTAAAGATAAAAGTATGGAATTTGAACTTAGTAAAAAAATATTAAGTTCAGTTCCCACACTATAAAGTTCAGTTCCCACAAATCTAACAGCAAGATAGAAATGACTTTTGTATTTTATATGTGTTCAGAACTATTCGAATATAGTGACGGGTGCTTCAAAAATTCATTAAGTCATCACTTTCAAAATGGCGACCAAACTTCGTGGTCAGATTAAATACTAATGATTTCCAGTGCAACTACAGAGTTTTGAGACACATATAGGATAATGTCAAAAGTGTAACACACATGCTTTGTTTGCGCGGGGTTCGGTTGCAAATGCGGTGGAGCTCATTGAATGTACTGGTTCGGAATACATTGTAATCAGGGATTCCGCCAGTAGTTTCAGATTGGAGAGGGTGTAAAGTCAAAATTTTGAGGGTGTATGTAGTTCTGAACTGTGTCTATTAACTATTGACCATAAAAATGTTAACTTTGGGGTAGTTTGGGGTCGACACCCCCCAACAGTGGCCGGGGTCTCACCGAATCATTGATTGCAACTAACCCAGTAGATACAGTAAGCCCCAGTAGATTCTATTCCAGACTACTAATGCAAATTGAACATAAAAAGAATATGAATGAATGATAATTTTTCTGCTTAATTTCTATCAGAAATAGCCAAGATTATAAATCCTTATCTGTATGAAAACGAAAAGTTACAAATGTTCAAAAGCAAAATTAACATGTTCCTTATAGGCATAGTAAACCTTTCATGTTCCACATTGCCAATGTGAAAACAGGAACACATGTAAGGTTGATTAATTAGAGGATGGAAACGAATTTGGTGCCAAACTAATATAAAAATAATTCTTTACTTGAAATGGCAAAAAAAGGGGGCCATTTTCTACTCATGTCTTAAAATTTATCTGTTCTGGACATCCCACTATATATTCCACCTATTGCGAATATAAGGTTCTAATAATTACGACACTAATGAAGTAGGAGTTAATTGCACCGGTTAATTTAAAGTTCGCAGGTAATGTTAAAAGTTCCGTACCGTTACCTGTTTTTATAACAATTCGCACAGATAGAATGAACACGGCAGAGCTGA
>JAGDQP010031179.1:4708-22098 GCA_022664845.1 Lepisma saccharinum | reverse complement strand
TCCAACTTTTTATTGTTTTATTATTGAAATACAGACATTGAAGGCGGTCAGGCATGTATAAGCTTAAATACATTTACTTGTGTAAAATATTTTTCCCTTTCTCCTTCCTTGCTGGTGTCTACGACCCATCAGAGAACACCAGCTTCATAATGGGGTAGAAAGTCTCTTGTTTGGGGGCACTGTGGTGTTTCCAAAATCAACTTATAGTTCTCCTGTCAGGCAGCGTCCAGCACGGATGCGTGGCATAAGATCGGTTTTAGTTTGAGTATGTGTGTGACTAGCGGAAAAGTATATTGTGTAAAATCAATCGCTTCGTGTGGTGCTTAATTAGGAAGCTCTCTTTATAATCAGAAGTGTGAACTGTCGTTTATTACATAACAAGTCAATAAATTAGATTGTGCTACCAGGGAATCCAATTTCTTATATCTAGTACATACTCGCAGGTGTATCTTGGAGAGACTAATGGACAATCACATTGAACAAATGATATACTTTGAAGTCTGAACAGATGGTCCACGAGTGCAACAATTAACAACCAGTCTATTTCATTAACATATAAATATTAATATTAGCCCAGTGACTATCTTTGCTTGTGGTAGGATAGTTTCGCAATATTATTCCATCCCCTTCCCCTCGTATATCCGTGGATAGAACTACGAAATTGTTTCCACTTTCTACCAGATGACCTCCAGAAGATTTTCAGCCGTATTCAGAAACTTCTTTCAAAGTGACCATCGCTGTACTAATGAGTGCTTAACAATCTTTTAACATTGGTAGTCACTCGTTGGCAAAGCGCTAGTTACTACAAAAAACGTTTCTGAATACGTCTGTTTATGTTGGTAATCATCGAACACACAGTACTCAATTCAGCAACAGATGACAGTGTGGTCAGGTGACGTTAGTTCCGGGAATAATTCCTAAACTGAGTCACTCTGTAGAAGAGGAGATGATGCGGAATCATGTTTTGAGCACTTTTACTTGCTAGAAGATAAAACAAAAATGTAAGAAAGACACTGATTCACTTCAGGAAGATTTGCGCGTGAGAGCTGTCACAAATTGTAAAGCAATGAGTGCTAAAGCCACGGATAGCTAAGGACACATGAAACCAATGTCACGGGAGCTAAAACCACGGGAAGTCACACACTTTTCTTGCTGAAACAGTAACATATTTTTTGGTTTGATTGTATGCCTCAGTACTTACATAGGGGTTAATGCGAGTGTGTATGTGTCTTTGTTTTAAAAGAATAAAGCACTTTCAACCCGAGAAATATGTTTTTCATTGTTATAGACTTAGGAATAGAATAGAGTAAGCTTTCGTGATGTCACATGAAGAAAAATATTACGGTTCAGCGGCGGTCATATTGTGTTGCCCCATTAGATTTCCTCTAGACAGAGTACTGTGGGTCAGCCGGTGATCTTTTTGAAATTACTGCAATGTACAACACAACACATCTGGGACATTTTAAAGCATTTTGCAATTGTCAATTCGCTCCGAAACAGCTGTCTTTTCGGACAACGATAGCTGCATGGGGGATTTATCTGACGTGAGCGCTTCTCATAATCTCATTACGCGTGTACTAACTCTCGCCGTGTACCAACTCGAACAATCAAAAACTATACTGGGGAGCATGTGAACACTGGAGGCGCCTATGAATTATTTCTTAATCAGCAAGAGGATGATGTCATTCGTGTTAAAATCCAATCTCGCCACACGGGTTCCCGCACTTACACTCTTTGGATAAAATACGATCTTGTTGATATCCTGGAATGGACTGACAGTGCAAGGCCGGTGCCAGGATGATAAGCTGCTGTGCTCACGTAGCTTCGGTCTTGTGGTACCTTGGATTTCGCAGCCACGTCCCAACCGCATTCCATGGCTCTGCAGCGTATGAGGATTACGTCGAAGATGCCCAGAGTAAGGTGGATGATGACTGGACTGACGATGAAGAAGACAATTAAGCTTTCTTCAGGACGATATTTAACCCCGATGTCTGCACATCTTTTCATTTGATAGTTTATTGTTTGCACAATTGAACTTTTTGCTTCACTGTTGATTCATATCATACATGCGAAATAAAGTGAAAATTTTTTTTATATATAGCGGATTTCCAGAACAATATGAGTTTGTAGTATGTTCAAGTAGACATATCAGACTACAGTTTGGCATATTTTTGGTGTTGTTCTGAGTGTCCGCTCTATTGTTACTACAACTCCGAAAACGAATACTGATGGCGAAATACAGGTTCACCGAACACGCTTTTTCCTAAACAAATTGCTCTCATAATGTACCAAATACACCTGTGGTCCTGCTATTTGGTTATTTTGTGCGCTTTTATCAGCGGAACAAAACATTATTACGACTTTTCCCGTCATGTTGGCGCTTTCCACGCAAATTCGTTTAACACGCACCCACCTCGACTTTTCGAAGGTTGGAGTAAGGGGTAACTTCCGGACGCTCTACAGGGACAACCGGAAATGATCTCAACATAATCTAAATGAACTTTGACGCGGAATATCGTGTAGATTACAGGTCTCAACTTTCATAACAATCCATTGCTAGGCAGAAACTGGCCCTTATCATGACCCATCCTTTCTCTTCGTATCAGAAGGAATGAAAAGGCAATATTCGGTGTAGAGAGCCTCTAAATATGGGGCCAGTCCATGTGGCGCAAGTGCCTCGTTCCTTTCGTCTCTTGGCTTCACTACCCATGGTCAAAAACAGGATCACGTTACCTCTATTCTATTCCTAATTCTATGTTCATTGTATTCTCCTATTCGGTTATGAACAAAAAATAAGTGAGACAAAAATATTTTTTCTTGGAAAATCCTTCATTTTGTTATTATTTTTTCTTCTTTTCCTTTCGTTCTTTCCTGAACTTTTTCTTCTTCACTCGTGAAAGTACGAAAGCAATCTAAGCAATCTATCTCCCACAGAAGAAGAATGGAAGGGATGACAGGTTTCGGTGGCTATCATTATTTGTTAGAAGCGGTGGGTGGTTGGAAGAAATGGAGGAAAAGATAAGGATTTGGTAGCAATGGCAAATGGGTTATGAAAGATAAAGTAGGGCAGAATTGGATCAATCCTATTCTCCTTTGACTCGATAGAAGAGAGCAACCCTTTGTGGGGACGAAGAAAGATGAAGGACGTTAGTATCAGTGTAACGCAACACACACATAAAACACGTAGTATGTATAGTGTGTCCGAGAAGCTACGCAACCCACCCTTTCGTCGTACATAACTATTAAACTAAAATACATAGAGATACCGGCCTTACGATGAAGTTTAGCCCTCCATGTTGAGATATTCAAGACATTAACGAACAAAACATCATTCATCAGTCAAGTATGATTGTAAGAAATGTTATTAGTATCCGTAAATCTTTCTCAAAATTATGAATAATCATGCACAAAATCCACAGACATCATGGTTGCTTTTCGAACGGGAGAAAGAACCTTCCTTTCTGAAAGCCTACAACTTTTATGTAGGGGTATTAGCAGTGTTTTCCGAAAATGTGTGCTTTACTCAATTTTACTACTGATCCTGACAAAGCTATTAGTACCGAGTGACTAGAGTATGTGTTGTATCATATGTCTCACCTTACTTTGTCATTTTCAGCGATAAAGGAGTAAGTTAGCGATAAATATGTCAGAAAAAGTTTGACAATTTGCCTACACCTGCCAACTCTGGAAAATGTTACTTCATATTTAATTAACAACTGACAAATAGAACTCGCACTTTAAATTTCATGGTTTCCAGGTGCACAACATTTATAAGAAAAAAAAATCCGCATATTTTCAATTTAGTGCTCTTTTGTTGAAAAATGACACAGTGAAATAATAGAGGTAAAACAAATCCCTCCCGCCCAAAACAACTACCCAGAAACAATGTTGCCAGAATTTGTTGCAATATTTAAAAAAAAATGGGGTTGACACACCACTAATGCTCCTACACAAAAAGGCTTTTAAGATAAAAAGTTTCTTTCTCATGTTCGATAAGCAGTCATGGATTTTCCCTAGTGAGACTGAGAAACATTGTAATCGGTAACATAAATGGGGTTTTGGTAGGAATATAAACAGCTTGTAAAAAAGAATTTTCCGACTATGGCAATTTTTTTTACTACCATGTCAAAATTTTTACTACCATAGTTTGTAACAGATTGCAACCGAAAATCGTGGAGGGATGACAGAACATCGGGTACTATTATTTAATACAATTCCTGGGAATCCCTTGCGTATCCATTTGAAATTTTGGAATATTTATTTTTGGATAGAGCAGGTTGGAAGTCTGGTAGTATCATGCTGCCTCAACTCTATTCTTACTGGTATGGAAAATATGAAGATGAAGAGTTCATTTTTCTACACTTTCGACAGCAACAGATCTGAAACGCAGAGAATTTTTACCCCGGCCACAAAGACCTTTTTCTTATATTTTGATTCACGATTATCTCTCCAAGTTTTACGGTACAATTCTGTTAGGCTCTATATAATAAGGTCAATGACATTTCTCCTCTCCTTATTCACTTCTAGCAAATGTATTCCATGCATCATTACGTGTACAGAATTTCAATTTATAAGCTTGTTACATGTGCGAACGAGTATAGGGGAGAACGTAGATCAAGTGTTGAGGAAGGTTGTGATCAGGTTTCTGAAAGGTAACATACCTCAACAAATTTTCGAAGAGATGAATGTTGTATACGGATCAGATGTTCAATTTTAGTGTTATGATAGTTCAAAAATGATCGAATGTTAGTGAAAATGACCCCTATTTCCGAGCGCCCTCAATCAACCATGGATGGAACACCGTCAACCAAGTGGAGGGAGTCATGAAGATTGCCGCACCCACTGGGGAAGTACAGTAGTTGACATATAGTCTAGATGTAAAACAAAACTCTACAGTTTGTGTATCTGATGTATGGGAGTCTGTAGAAAAGATAATCAAGGAGCATCTGAATATGCAGAAAGTGTCAGAGCGATGAGTTCCCCGTTTGCACGCATCTTCTCAAATGGAAGTCAAAATCACATGCTTTCGAGACCTTTGGTCTATTTATCAGCAAGTGCAAAAGGATTTTTTCGCCCAACTAATTACACAAAATAAGATGTAGGTTTATCACATTTACCCAAAGTTTAAGGTGTAGTCCAAACATTGGAAACATCAAAATTCCTCGCGATCCAAAATAGGTTCGTGTGAAACTCCCTGCAGGTAAGGTGATATTCACAGTTTTGGACACGTGTAAGGTGGTGTTTACGGATTTTCTGGGTAAAGGAACTATACCACAATAAACTGGAATTATTACTTTATGACTGGTGACATTACTGGAAATCATCAGCGACCGTAGGTTCAGTACGCTTAGTAAAGGTATCACGCTCTTCGATGACACCAACTCCATACACATTACATAGTTTCCATGCAGCACAAATGGAAGCATGCTGCTGCTTTCGCATCTCCCTACTCTCCCGACTTGCAACGTATGATTTCCACTTCTTTCCTTCGCTGAAGTTATTTTTGTAAAGTGTATACTTCTCTTATGGTGAAATGCTGCTTACTGCAACGCGGTCCTGACTTCAATCTGAAGGTGCGATGTTCTAGAATGGTGTGCGTTAAATAGGAAGGCCGTGCTTAATCATTAAAATCTCATATGTGTTAGTTCGGTACGTCCTAACGAAATTAGGCTGCCTTAACCATATACCAAAATTCGAAATATTTATTTTGTAATTTCTTCATCTGACATTGTCCATACTACACATCTTGATGCAATAGAGATAAAAGCTCTCCTACGTCGACAAAAAACTTTTAGTTCGTGAAAAATTACGTTGTAAAAGAATAGTCATTCTTTAGTTTAATGAATTCTTCAGCAACTAAAACGTTTCTGTCTCAAAATAGTACATTTGTTTTATTAATTTTCTCAAAACATTTACAGCTGGAGATTTCTCTGGAATAAATAATGTTTTTAATGCTTCATTTAGTTTACACGCCCTAGTTTACTGATAATTAAACCTATTCATAGCTGTAGACCTACGTAAAGGTATAATACTATTCCGTTCAGGAAGTTAACCCATCTTCAATAACTACCGATGTATGGTTATTTGAAATGAAAAGAGTATTGTTCATGTCCCCAGTTTTCTTCTTATTTCTAATCCTATTACGTATCTTCTTTCTTTTCGTATTGACCAGAATCTCCAGCCAGAGGTTTATTATTGGAAGACCAAACCCATATTTGGCGCCAGAAGACATGAAACAGGATTTGGAAAAATAGGAAGTATAGAACTCTGCTCATTGTATCCAATATAGTATATCTTGTCCACCATGGAATATAATCCAGTCAGAATGAAAGAGATACTTTCTAAGCAATACGTATGCGATATGAAACTTTCTTCCTTGGCAGTCAATAGTGATGAAAGAATAAAAAGAGACAAGGTTTGTAGATACACCTAATATCCACTCATATATTTTTTTTAAAAATGAAACAGAATTACTTACAAATAATTTGTTTTCTGCAATATATTATTGCTTTTTATACAAATTATGGTACAAACTGAATTTCTTCCTACTTGATACAAAATTGAAACGGATGAAAATGATTGTTTTTTCAAAGTTATATAGAATACCGGAATCAAACACATAGTTCGAGTAGCAGGCTTTCAGTGTTTTATCCAAAGTTTAATTTTTGGTGTTCGTTTATAAACAAAAATTGAGATAATCTACGTAATATAGACACATAGACCAAGTTGCTCTTTTAACGCTGGATCACTTAAATTACATGTTCAGATAATTCATTAATAATTAAAATATAATCAGTTTTGTTTTCCTCAACATTTATTGCCTTTTATGTTAACAGCTTCACTTGCTATCTATAAAACGAAAAACAATTACATTTAAAAATTTCCAGAAAAACATAAAATGTATTAGAAACTAAAACTGGAGTTTGCTTTAAACAGAAACTGAAGTTTGATTTAATAAAACTAATAATCTGGTTTTGAAGAAAAGACAGCTAATTAAAATAGGTTGACAAGGCTTATACACTTGACTTTAATATAAAAACTAAGCAAAGCATTGCAGTTTCAGTATTCTCTCAACACCTTCCTCAGACAAAACTAACCAACACTATCAGTTCATAACAAGCACCAGCAGGCAGCGATTGGTTGAAATTTGTTTAGTTTTGAAAAGTTAACGATCTCTGCTACGTGATTGGCTGAAGATGTATACCTCTTGACCTTCTGGTGCTTATTACGAACTTATAGATGATATAGTGAAAATTGAACTATTTTTACAGCATAGCTTGTTTTTATAGATTCAAAGTATTTGACAAAAGTTTTGAGTTCACAAACTATGACGTCATGTTATTAACGTTGTCTTATGGTTGGAATTGTTGTGACGACATCTTATATTTTTACTTTGTGTAACTTGTGTTTTGATATGTTGGAACTTTAATATCCACTTGGATATAATGAAATGTATTTTACTGAAGACGCCCAACATTTGAATAATTACTGATGTTGAAACTATTCCTGCTCGTCTAGAATTGATGTACTTCTGAGAAACGAGTATTATTCATGATAAATACACAATGTAATGTGTATTTTGTATGGCCATAGACCTCATTATTAATACTGTTGATTAGTGTTTTGTCTGAGGAAGTTTTGATAGAACACTGAAACTCTAAAGTTACCATCCGCTAGGTAGCTCTGCCATAGACGTCATATTACATTATGAGGTCTATGCCAGAGCTATCTAGCGGATGAATTCAAAATCACGTGCTCTGAACAAAAACCCATTAGTTTTAGCGCAGCAAGAAATGGGGAAGCATGCTAAGTCTATCTATTATGAGGTATATGATATGGCTATGACAGATCTTTCCTTATGTCTGATATGTGATACCAATAAAATATATTTCCATTTGAGATTAGACGTATGTATTCGTATATCAAGTAATCTGAGATATAGATTGACTACGGTAGTTCGGCTTTACTATAAAAGGTGTCAATAAAATACACATTTCAATAGTGTTGATTAGTATTTTGTCTGAGGAAGTTTTGATAGAACACCGAAACTGCAAAGTTTACTGTGTGTTTTTATATTAAAATCAAGTGTCAACCTATTTTAATTAACTTACCTGTGGATAGAAATCCTCAACATAGCAATATCCACAAAAACGCAGCTGCTATTCGATTGAAGAAAAAAACAAACGAATACCGGAGTTGGAAATAAAATATTAAAGAACGGCTTTTACTACCGAGAACAGGAAGTATTACTTTCAACCATTACTACAGTACGACTGACGAGAATTGGCGAAAGAGAAATATCAGATCTGTTGCCACGTGATTTGATTGCCTGCTGCACCAGAATAAAGTCTAGGACCTGTTGTATTTAATTATTTTTGTACAACTACATCGAAACGTCTCGCCAAATTTCCTACTGCAAAAGCAGAACAACGTATCATATGAGAACCCCAGAAGAAACTTGCCAATGTGGAAGGATTGCTTAGCAACGATTTCGAAATTTGGTGCAGCAATTGGCTGTTTCTCTTCTGTCTTTACGAAATACAACTCTTATTAGCGATCAAACACTCATTTATATTAGTACGAGCTTAAATATGTTAACTCTAAAGTTTGAAGTTTATGTTACAAAAATCTTGAAACTACGCGATTTCTTCATTACGTATTAGGAATCTATTTGAAAGCAGTTTAAAATACTGAACGTTTAGACACGATAAGGGTATATTTGCCGAGATCTTGATTAAAATCAAGTTAGTTTGGTGGGACATCGTTTCTAAATTTCTAACTCTATTATTTACTTTAACATAGAGGACCTCAACTCCAATACATGTTAATGGAAAGTCTATGCTTATAAATAAATGCAAAGAGTCTGCCACCACGCGATCACTCTGAGTTCTCCCAGACATCGATATTCTCTTAGAAATCTATATATTTATGAAGTTTTGAAAGTTAACATTTAGGGTAAAATTTTTATACTAAATTGAAAAGAAGTTTTTTTTTAACGAAAGTTCAAAGGTGCCGTAATAATACTTGTAAAGTGTAAAATAAATTTTGTAAAACTGATCCCATGCAATCCATTAGGTTTCAGGTAATAATAAAATAGAAAATATTCTGAATAATTCAGCAAAAAACATGATAATAGGTCCAAGCCCTATCAATGATTGAAATATGAGTTATGTTGTAATGTAATAACATTGTCATAGACGTGGATTAGGGTTACATTTCTAGGTTATTCAACAACATAACGCAAGTTCGTTCATCCATTTAAATGAGTCTGTACATAACGTGATACGAGCATGAGCACAGTATTATAGATCACTCATGGGAGATAGGATGACTCTTGTTTCAAAACGTTAAACTAAAAGGACAATCTAAGGTCAGCTGATGCCTTAAGCGCAACCTAGTAATGGTACTTTTCAGACCTTCCATTGCTTAACTATCAAAACATTAACCTTCCAGTGGTGTGGTGGGGTAAATATTATCTCAGGCGCTTACAAACTAATGCTGACATCTAACGAATTTTTTCTAGATCTCAATCATCTCAGTACCTTCTGCAGAACTGCTTTAGAACTCAATGACATATTTCAAGCAGTTCATTTTAGTTTGACGGTGTGCCTAGACTTGTTTCTTTTCTGCTCTGGGGTATATATCACCAAACCACACCACTCGTGTATTTTTTTACTCAGTGAATGGTTGAACATTTTCCAGATGGCAGTGGTTTCTGTTGGTGATATTGAGAGACTGTTATTTAAAACAGATGATGACGTATCTCCTGTGAACAGTGATGACGATTATGAACCAAATAACACGGACATTACGACCACAACAGTAATTCCGAACTCTCTTGCGAAAGTGATGATGAAAATGATTTGAATCAGCCTTTGTATTGTGGTAAAGACAAACTAACAGTATGGAATATGAAGACTCCTCCTCAAAACAAACGTACAAGAAAAACATTATTACGAAGTTGCCTGGAGTAACAAGTTCAGCCAAAACATGTCACAGTCCTTTGGAATGCTGGACCATGTTCTTTTCAACTCATACATTCGACCACATAGTAATCTGCACAAACAAGCATTTGGAAAAACTCGTCAATCTTACAGCAACTAAAACAATACCTAACTGAACCCACAAACTCGACAGAGAGAAAAGCATTGCTAGGATATAGTATTTAGCAGGCTCGCAAAAGTTACGACGTACAAGTTTGGAAGACATGTGGAGTACAGATGGTAGTGCACCAGTTTTGTTCCGTTCTGCAATGTCACTTCAAAGATTTCGCATACTCTTACGCTCCCTTCGTTTTGATGATGTTGATACAAGAGGTGAGAGAAGAAAACTAGACAGATTAGCATCAATAAGGCAAGTTTTTGAGAATTTCGTTACTGCATTTAAAACAGTTTATTGTCCTGGAGAGTACCTAACCATAGATGAGAAATTAGAAGCTTTCAGAGGACGTTGTGCCTTCAAACAATTCATTCCATCAAAACCAGCAAAATATGGAATAAATTTTTTTCTCTATGTGAAGCAAGAACGTTTTACACCTGTAATCTAGAAATATATGTCGGAAAGCAGCCAGATGGACCACATTTTCAGACAACCACTCCGGGTGAGGTAGTGAAGTGACTTGTAGCACCTATTTCTGGAACTGGAAGGAATATTACAGTTGATAACTGGTTCACAAGTTACAAACTTGCAATGTCACTTTTACGAGACCACAGACTGACAATGGTAGGAACGACGAGAAAAACCCAAAGGGAAATCCCGCCAGAATTTGTTGCCAGTAGAAACCGTGAAAAGTTTCCCTCGCTGTTCGGTTTTCAAGAAGATATGACGTTGGTCTCTTACACAGCAAAAGTCAAACCAACTTGTACTCTCCACTATGCACCATGATGATAAGATAGATGAAGAAACAGGAGAAATGAAGAAGCCAGAAATTATAACATTTTATAATGCTACGATGGGAGGTGTTGATGTTGTAGACAAACTTTGTGCTTCCTATGATGTTTCTCGGAATAGTCGAAGGTGGCCATTGACTGTTTTATTTGCGTTGATGAACATAGCAGGAATCAACTCTCAAATAGTATATTTCTCAAACACACAACAGGAAATTAGACGCAGCTTGTTTTTGAAACACTTAGCTTTGGATCTTATTACACCTCACATGATGCATCGACAGCAAAATCAGCATCTTCCCCGTCAGCTTCGAGATAATATCGCCCAAGCTTTGCCTAAGGATGAAGATGGACAAACACAACCAAAACAAAGGAAAATCGAACAGAAATCTGGTTGTGGGAGATGTGCCATCTGCCCCAGGAAAAGAGGGCATACTTGCACGGAATGTGGACGTTGGGTGTGTTTGGATCATGTTATTGTAAAATGTACTAAATGTGCTGAAATTAGTTTAGACCAAGAATCAAGTTAGTATGTTAGTGTTTCAGGTTTTCAAAGTACCCAAATAAAAAAAAATAAACAAGTAAAAAGTTGATTTATATTGTTTTACTCAATGGGGTAAATATTACCCCACCACACCAATGGTGCTACATTTATCCACCACACCACTGAAAGGTTGTGAAACAATACATTGAAAATTCAAAGCCATCGTCCAAGCCAGAATTCCACTTACATTAAATTATTATTTTCTCCTTCTGAAAATGAACAATACAATATTTTAATGTAATTTGTTATAAATGAAAAATATAAATATTAAACATTTTATTTCCTCCAAAAGACTATAGGATAAATCAAGTTAATGTAATATCTACGAGAGTCCCTCATTCGTGCCCGATTATACGTCCGCACTTTCCGGATCAACCCAAACCAGATGGAAAATCGGGCAGCTCTGACCTAATGCAGCAAAAAGTGGGCTATGAACCCAATCTCGCACTTATCCTGCCGGATCGGTTTGACTTTCGGTCGGGCTGGGATCGAGCGAAAAAGTGCGGATGAAGAATCAGGCCGGGCCGGGCGAGATCGGAGCCTAATGCAGTGCTCTAATCTCTACTGAAAATGTGATCCAGACATTTCAATTAAAAAGTTGGATGGAAAAGTGGTCTAATTCATTCTTCAGGGAAACTAATTAAACGAACCAGAGGGGGTAAGAAAGACCCAGCTTTTCAGAGCTAGTGTAAAATAAGAAAAGTGAGTTAGATCACTGTTACACTCAATTCCTCAATTTTGAAAGATCAACTTTCTGCAATAATTTTCATCCTACTTTGCTCAAATACTGAAAAAACAATTAAGCGATAACTACATTCATGGTAGTAACTCCAAATTTTGCCATTGTCAGGCTAGATGTAAAATGCAATTTTCACTTCGTTTGATACAAAATCCTATTGTACTGTTATGATATATCTTCTTTGTTAAGGTTCATAGAAAGTTTACTTATGTTTTCCAAATTTACTCCTTCATTTCGAACGCTGTGTCCACTTTAATCTCATAATTTGTGTGTAAATGTGAAGAAAATAGAACAACTGTCCTTTCCAGCCTTAGCGAACAGAAGAATGATAGAACTCTTAGGGACGATTCTCGTAATTCCGATCAGTCTCGTGACTAGTTAAACTCTCGTTCATGCCTACTTGGTAATTTTGCCGACAACTTGTCTGGTGGTATATTAAATCATGTTGAGAAAATTTCCTAGCTGGAAGTGGTAGCGGCAATCAAGTGAATTCATCCCGGTACCAAACTGTAGAGAATCTTATATTCAACCTTTCAGCAGAGCAGCGACCTTGCGCGGTATCCGATTCCTAAAGATTTGTCTTGCGCTATGAGAACTTTCTGTCAGTCCCGTTTTACTATCTGTTCCAATTCAGTCAACTTGTCTCAAAGTCCTTTAATATTGCCCCGAGGAAATCCATTGAATCCATTTCGGCGTGCCAGGTCTGTTTACTACAATCTGAAAGTTTGTGGCAGCCTGCAAATCCATCTGATCGACTCGAAACACGAGCGACTCCAAGAATAGTAGAAATATTATCCACAGCATGTATTCACAGATGATATTTTTAAATGTTAGCATACAAACTACACCTTGAGCCTGTTATGTTAATTTCTAAACCAGTATGTAAGAAATTGTTCTATTAATGCAAAGAAGAAATCCCCAGCGGAAAGCTCTAGCAGAAACATTATATTCCCATTTGTTTTAACTTCGTTGGTTGCAAAGATAATATCTCCGATTGTCTAATCGCCTACAAAAATTGGATTGTCTAATCGCCTACAAAAATTGTATTAGGTCATTTGATTCAGGAATGGTATTTTTACTGTTATTTAGAAAAGTGAATTGAAGTACATGTACTTTTTAAATATACCAACAATGCTCATAATATTTGCGCTACTACAAACAGCAATAAACTATATTTTTAGGAAAGTCGTAGGCAGGAAGAAACCCTAGGAGGATATTTGATTTCACGGACTACTTTCAGCAAATGTTGAGTGAGCCTCTTAAATGTAGATTATTTTTTAATTAGATTTGACCAACGAATGGCACTGCTTGTGAACAATAAGTAGCTAAAAGGTGATAGATTTTAAGGGATGTGCTGAATTATCAGCATACCTAACTGCATATCTAACAAAATAAAATATCATTGAAACGAAAAAATACAATAGGTGAACAACAGAAAGGATGCAAGGAACAGCCACCATAGTCTTACACGTGTTAGTCATAATGAATTACTCATCTCGGAGACAAATAAGCACATAAACTGCCTTTATACAACTTTCATGGATAATACAACATTTGGAATTCAACAAGTGCAAACCCAAAACTGTAGAATGAGAAAACAAGAACATATTGAACACAACACTATCTAAAAGACGAAACACGAACATTGAAATAGAAAACAATAAGATCAAAGAAGGGATATTTCAGGGAGATTCTATTATTCTGCATCGGTTCCACTATACCCGCTCTCCAGAATGTGTGTTTTTTTATTTTACGGAAGATTTGCGAACGAAGAAATATTTTCTGGGCTATGATTGGTTCGGTGAAATTTACGGTGCTTCACGCTGTATTGTTATGCATATTTACCGTGGAACACTAAAATTAACAACCTTCCAAATAGCAAAGTAACAATGACAACCATTTATTTTCACATACCATTCATAGTCCAGATGAGAACTAGCACTTATATATGCTTTATGTTAAAATATGGGAATGCTGAATCGGATAAATCAGATAACATAGCGGATATACGTATAAGATATTCCTTATATACGTCATAAATGAAAATAAATTTCAATGTAAGGAAACCTTATACTTTATTATCCACTGAGAGATTCACGTAGGACTAATATAAGAGAATATTTTCAAAATATACGAAAATTATATCGTAATGTTCCCTTTAGTTTTGAATTGGTAGAGTCAAAGATACACGGGATTGGTTTTCAGCCCTCAACCCTTTATTTATATACAAGAACAAAGTTAATAAAATTACCGTCCCGAAGAATACAGTTTACAGGTACTTGAGTATGGACGATTACAAAGATATCTTATTCTTTAGAGTGATCAGATAGAGATTGTGGAAAATAGGATGACACCAGTTCCTTAGCAAGCTGCGTGTCGGGAAGTTGTACCAGTTCCTTGGTGAACTGCGTACAGGAGAATATTAAGGTAAGAGTACACACCAGTTTCTTGGCGAACTACGTGTGCGGATGACACCAACTCCTTAGCGAATTACATGTCAGGTGGTTGTACCAATTCCTTGACGAACTACGTACAGGTTAAGTTAGGGTTTGTATGTGAGAGTGCACACCAGTTCCTTGGCGAACTACCAGTGCAGGATAGTACCAGTTCCTTAGCGAAGTGTTTCTCCTACTTGACTCCAGCTCCCTCTATCTTCCGTTATTTGCTCCATCTGGTGTTAGCTTGAGGAGTTGACCGTCGTCTGCTCCAATGTGTATGTATGACTTGTTTACTTACATAACCACATGTTTGTTCTATAAACATGTATGTTATTCTTTATACAATGTCCACGTGTTCGCTATACACGCTGGTCATTACGATATACTTGAAACATATGAAAACAATTTTAAAAATACAGAGCTATTCTTTAAAAATAATTTTAAATATGGTAAAACTACATTATGATAACAGAAGATTATTTTGGAAAATGTTTTTATAATGCACCCTTAATGGACATAAATTGCTTTCTAATATTACTTAAAGAATAATTTTTCTGTTTTATGAATAGCGATTATTCCAAGTAAAAAATATGACATATAACAGAGTTGAATCTTCTGCATCCCCACTTCGGTACTAATCCAAATTGAGTTGCGTCCCTTTTCAATGCGATGAGTTAAGAAACTAGACCGTTCTTGGTTCAACATTTCAACGAAACTGAATAACAGTGGCCGTTAGCAAAGTCCATGTATAGCACTGCTATCGAAAATCAAATAGCAAAGATCAAACATCGATTAGGTCTAATCGGTTTTGAATGTTAAAGTAAAGCTTCTTGCCGAAGATAGAGAAAACATCTACAGATATAAGTTTAATGAAAAGTTATACATGTAATAACACAAATGTCAGTATATGCATGTGAATTTTTTACCAAAATTTCATTAGAGCACTCTCTCGTAATATGAACTTTATAAACGTTATAAATGGAATACATATTATTTGCTAGAGGCAAGGCGACTATTATTTGTATGACCTAACTTTGATTTCATGAAAGATTGTAAGACAATGTTTCATTTTACGGGTAATGTAGCTGATCGAAAAGCTATAAATATGACTTATCGCACACATATTGTTGCTTTTTTTTTCAGTTTTGCAACAATTTTCATGAAATTTCCATTCTATGAATTAATTTACTGATGCTTATTTAGGCATTTTAAATACATAAAACGAAGTGAAGGAAATATTAACTTAATTTTAATAATTTGTGTTGAATTACAACGCTTTATATAAGTATACAATGATTAGAAAAAAATATTACAAGATATTCTGTAATAAAACAAAAACTACGCAAACGCCTAATATCTTCGAAGCACCGTATACTCTAAATAACCAATCATAATGCGAATTTTTCATTCCGTTTCACAAGTCTTCTGTAATATCAAAACTCGCATCCCGGATGGTAGACAACATGTAATAAGCCTCAAAATTAAGTTAAAACAAAACAAACAAAAACAACAATGTAAGTATACTTAGTTCCTATATATGGACGACACAGCACTGAGATTCAGCTGAAACTTCCTCTTAAAGTCACGGAAACATTTTCCACACATATAGAGATGAAATATGAGATAGAAAAATGCAGAATACCATGAGTCAAGTAGAGAAAACGAATTACAGAAAAATACCCAAGCTATATGAACATAAATGATAAATATTTAGGGTTTTATCAATCAAGACAAACAGAAGAAAGAAGTACAAATTTAATTTGGTCAATAAATATATTAAAAGAGTACAAATTACATGTAAGACGCAATTAAACAAAAAAAACTAACTGGAGCAATAAATACACTAACAGTAAATATTTTGACATACATATAGAATGTTACACTCAGCAATTGAATCTATATTATTATTTACAAGAGAAAGGAGCAGGAGATTTGTTAGTTTACCAAATATGCACCTGCACAATAAACAAATTCACACAATATGAAGTTACTTGTACGTACAAGAAAGAACATAAAAGTCAGAGGGACACAAATATATATCAGTAATACACCACTAAATCTAAGGAATAGTGTAGACTCAGAGATGGCACAAGCGATGAAAACAGTTAAACGTTGCTTTGGACGGAGAAACTCATGCATGTAAGATACCCAACAGAAAGAAAAAAAAAGGCACATATAGACAATGAGGAATTATATGAATGGCTAGAACAGGGAGAACTAACACCAGAAACAGAAGCCTTCATACAGGCAGTACAAGATCAGGTGACAGAAATAGAACACTATATGAAATACATAGTATAAATACACCATGCAAATACTGGAACGGTACCTATAAAATACTCGCAGTCTACCTTCCAATATCCTGTCCCCCCATCCTATCTTGGTCTGAGCCTTAGATACCTAAAGACAATAAAATAAATTTAAATTCACATAGCGTAAAATCATGAAATTAAGGAGGACAAATGCAAACTTTCTTACATACACACATAACCAATTCCGCATGCCACAAGGAGATGTTTACTTATGGCCGAAACGAAATATAAGGATACACACGACCGAATAGCATGAATGGTATACCAAAGAATTAGCTAGAAAATGCAAAAGACGAACTGTATTACAAATACATACCAGAAGGAGTAGAAGAAAATAAAACCTCGACACCATGTAGCGACAAAACCACATGGACAAACAAAACGACCAAATACAAGATGACAAAAATACATGAATCAATGGAGGAACTAGGACCATAACGATTAGAAACAAGAGAAACTAAACTAATTCAG
>JAGDQP010031178.1:0-22099 GCA_022664845.1 Lepisma saccharinum | reverse complement strand
GTCCATGGCGAACACGTTTGCTGGTGCAAAATTCGCGTCAAGAGAGGCTTGTGAAAATCGACTGTCTGAATTTTTTGCCAATAGGGACAAGGGCTTATATGAGAGAGGCATCATGATATTACCTTCCAAATGGCAACACGTTATCGAACAAAACGGCGCATATGTGACCTAAATCGGATCATTCTAACTATGGTAAGTCAAGCCTTCAATATCATGCAAAAATAATGGATTACTTTTTACTACACCAGATATTTTGCTGTGGTCTTAATTCTTGATGAATATTAATTATTTGACAAGTAAAGAATATTACTATTTTATCTGGAGGAGGTTTGCTATAATTTGTATATAATTTGATGAAAACTAAAGCATAGCATTTCTTATAACATTCCTTTATTATCTGAAGTCTAGTATGCAGTTCCTTACTCATTTATAAAGATCGCATAGGTCTTGTTTGGATTTCCTTTTGTTAATCTCAACACACTTCCATTTCGTTCAATTTAGTATACTAATATCCAAATCCTTGAGTAAACTAATAATTGCTGTAATCGCATAAAGTTTCCATGCTTAAAAGAATCCCTATCCGAGAAGCCATCTGAAATGCGTTCGCATATTCGTAATAACATCGTGTAACTATGTAAGCTGTTTATGGTTACTATTTGTAAAATAAAATAGTGCACAATTACTTATTTATAGCAACCCCCTTGTTTAACAAGAGAGTAACGATTCGTGTCAACCGTAGTGTTGCTCAAACTTAGTAATACAAATTTACTATTAATTCTATATAATTATCCCAATCTTACCATCACGGCATTATTATAAAAGCTGACAAGGCAATTACACCTAACATATAAACAATAAAAACTGTGTAACTGTTTCAGAGCTATGAAATACCTCCTTATTCAGACTTTACAATACAACTAACCAAAGTATATACTTAGAAAGGAAATAAATCTAAACGTAGGAACCAATCAGATTTCACATCTAATGATTTTTTCACTTTTCATCTCTCATTTCCAGCAAACTCGGAGTTCATTAAAAGTTCACTTTGTTCCGGATATCGTTGCGCCCCTCCTCTGGCAGCATTCGCCTGTCAATTATCCCTCCACCTATTTTAGTCAATAAGCAGACAATGATCTCAAAGATAAGAATTCATTGAAAACTTTCTAGTGTCGAAAAAAACAAACGAAAATACAAATTATGTTAGATTCCGGTTTAAAATAACGTAATATAAAATGACCATATACATAACAATAGACTAAAAATAATCCGTAACAACAAACATAACTAATTTATAATATTATTTTTTCTTCCCTTCTTATATCTCGTCCCATTATCCACTTACAGCACAACCATTATTCCAGTATTCCAGTTCATCACTGTATATTTACAAATAGTCTGAAATAAATTTAATGTTCATAGTTCATATTTTACCTTCGGTGAACTGACATTTATGTCACTTTTGCGTCTCTTTAGTCTAAAGTCTGAGTAAAATTAAATTCTTAAGATTATTGTAAAGAGTTCCTCAATACATTCTTACCTTTTATTAATAAATAAATAAATCAGACCATGGGTTAATATTACAGAGATCGTTACAATAACATAATTTATAAGCATTTTTTTCATTACCAAGAAATAGTCTTATTTTCCCGTTTCTTCTGGCTTGCATCCTTGTTTTGTAAATTTACGTACAGGAATACAACTTATGATATTCTTACTTCACTACACTAAAATTTTTTTTAAAAAGCAGAGCGAGAGAGAGAAAAATTACTCTAAATGTTGAATTTTGTATTAAAACTTAGTATAAATGGACAAATGGACGATTCAAATATTTATATAATAGAAGAGTTGCATTATATGATTTAGACATACTAATATTCTGCTCTTTACTGTACCTGAAGGTTTACTACAACATATCTAGGATTAGTAGATTATTTCAGGTGTTCAAATATGAAAATAACATGGAAGATTCTCTATCTGGTCGGATCTTTTTACTCAATGCAATGACGAGATTTTTAGTACAAGCGATATCGACAGTAATCATGTTATTTTATCAGTTTTCAAGGGATAAAGTATAACATTATTATTTATGTATTTCCGTTAACGAATAAATAATATTCAACAGTGCATGACAAACCGGCCTGAGCTTTAGATGTCTAAAGGGCATAAATAAAAATTCAAGTACATGACAAAACTCTTTTGATGGATGAATTAATAACATTAACAGGAAATATTTATAATGTTTAATTTTAAAAGGTTCAATAAACATTAAAAAGTTTGAGAACTTTTTATTATCATAAGGGGCGCTCAAGTATTATGTAAATATTCAAGAAAGAGGGGGCTGCTTATTTTATCTGACATTGATGCATTAGAGCAATGTATACGTAAGATTCGCATAAAAACATATTAGTGTATATTAATGCAGATTTTTGGACTAATCTTACGTAAGCACAAGGGGAGTGCGTAGGTATCAGCTCATTTTTGCTTACAAGGGGGAGATAGTCTAAAATAACTAAACATGTGCTTGCGCAAATTCTAAATTTGATTTCCCTGAGTTTTTCCAGAATCTCTAATTGTTAGGGCTAGGATTTTCATGATTTAGCATATTTCTTTAGATAAGGCTGACGAGTTGCTTAAATATGTAGACATTCATTTCATGAAATAAATAATTAAATAAAGATACTTCGTTAGAGCATATTTGGCAATTTTATCCTGATAGAGCATATTCTAATGATTTATCGGACATATTGAACATACAAGCGTTTCAGGACATAAGTAATTATTATGTTTAAAATATAACATCAGAGAAGTGGTGGGTGTTGACAGAACGTCTGTATATTATATGTGAACGTTAAATACAAATTAAGTAAATGTTGTTATAACCAAAGTTGAAACTAGGTGCCATACAGCAAATTAACTATCCCCAAAGGTCATACAAATTCAATATCCCCAAAACTCATGATCCCCACGAACGATGAGTCACTAAAATACTAAACTGTTTTTCAGTAAAGAAGACAAGTTCTTTCCATGGGTCTGAAATGCTTTTCTCTCTCGCTCTCTCTTTCTGGCAAATTCTATACTTTTGTCATCTGATGAATATAAGTTATTATTTTCGTATTAACTAGTAGGAAAAATACTTGACCTGACCAGACCTCGAACCCACGTTCGTGTAGTATTGGTTTAGAAAGCAAAGGTTTTAACCACGAGCTACTTTTACAACTAAAGAAATGTTGCCAAGATTTGTCTTATTAAAACACCAGCAGATTGAGTCACGCTAAGTGAACCATTTGATACGTTAGTGATTTTAGATAAGGAAGATTAAATTGGATTTATTTCCGTCTGTTATTTTCCTAACAGAGCAATTCTGTGGATGCTTTTTTTAGGTTTAAATCCTGAATGTATATTTTATAGGTGTAAAGGTAGTATAACAATTAACTTTCTTCATTAAAACAGCTTTTCTTATTTATGAAAACTATTATTATTATTATGATATTCCTTGCGCAATTTTAAGATTTCTTACGCGAATGTTAACCAAATCGTTGCCCACAAGGGGCATGCCCTGAAATTAACCAATCACATGCCAGTTACCTGCTGTTGCTGGTTTCTTTGCTTCTCACAGCTCAGAGCAATACTGATCATGGACAGACGTTCAGCTGTAATTACCTTGTGGGAGTTAGAGAGCTATACTGCAACTGCAGCTGGGAGACGAATGGGTATCCCGGCCGCTATAACCAGGCGATGGATTCGGCAATATAGCACTACAGGTCAGACTGGCAATTTACAATCTCCTGGTCGTCCTCATGTGTCTACCGAGGCGAAAGATGTGAGATTAGTAAACGAAGCTCGGTTAGACCCACTAAGGACGTCTAAACAGCTAAGGGAATCCTCCCACTTTCCTGGTAGTACGCAGACAGCGCTCCGAAGGCTTCGTCAGGTTGGATTACGTGGCCGTGCTTCTGCCGTGAAGGAAAAACTCTCAGACGAACACAAAATTTACCGTCTCGCATTTGCACATGCGAATGTGGATCGTAACTGGGAAAACGTAGCTTTTGCAGATTAATTCATATTCAAAACATCAAATGAGCGGCGCCGTTTTGTCTATCGTCCGAGGGGCACCTTGATATGACCCTGGATATGTGCATGCTTACAATCGTAGTGGTCGTGTATCTATTTCATGATGGGGTTGGATTTCCAGTCGCGGTGCAGGACAGCTACATAGAATTGAAGGGCACCTGGACAGTGCTCAGTACTTACACATCATGAGTACCATTATGATGCCATCAGTACGAGTACTTCAGCCTCATGGTGTTATTCAGTTCCAGCAAGACCAGTCTCCAATACATACTTCCCGTGTGTTTCAGGAATGGTTCGCAGGGCAGCATTGATTTAATTGACTGGTAGAACAGACCTCAATCCCATGGAAAATATGTGGGCAGAGGTGAAGCGTACTCTAAGGGACAGTTGGCCTGAGGCAGATCTACCAAGAACTCGGGATGACCTATGGGACCTTATTTCCAAGGCATGGCTGGAGGTAGGAGGAGATAAATTTGTCAGCCATCTAATAGATTCCATGCCCAGACGAATGGAACGTGTAATAAGTGCAGAAGGGTCTTGAACACAATATTAGTGGCTCCCACCCCAACTACCAAAACAGCCCTTTTTAGGGCTATCTAAACTTTTCTGAAAATGTTTCTCGTAACAACAACTCCTTGCATCATAATTTTGTGGAATTCTAATGATAAAGAAAAAGAAAAGGTCTCTCTTGGATTCGAACTCAAGATCTGACGTGTGGGAATCCCACGCTCTACCACTGAGCTAACATGAACACACCTACAAACCCATTCCGAAGAAACATGACTTCAATTTCCGGTGTTTGACGACTATGATACTCATATCAGTTGAAAATGTATTAAACTTGGAATATTCCGAAACCCCGGAGTCTCGATGTATCAATTTTTTTAACACACTTGAAAAGAAAATGGCAATGAAAATTTTTGAATTTACTTCCTTTACTTAATTAGTAAAAGTGTGGATCTATACGGTTTCTTTCCTACAACCCTGTCAAGTTTTTATGTTATGTTTCATATTTTTGATTATGGTATTTTCACTTTCTACAATTGCAAAATTCCGAAATCTCGACATTCTGGAATTCGGTAATTGAATAACTGACTTCCTAATGCTATCTACTCGACCACCGCTGGTTCTTATACAAGATATGTCACAAACCCTCAGGTTGGAACGGCTGATTAAAAAGATAATCATAGGGCACGCTCTCATAGAGAGTCACTTTATAAATTATTCAATTTGCGCGCCCCATCTGTTTCTTTTTAATCATGAATGAACAATTTTTCTTTTACATTTTAGTACGAATTGTTTAAGAAAAGGATGTCTTTAAAAAGTTCTTAATTACGACTGTCTCGACCGTGCAAATGAACAGCACAGAGATTGGGATAAGATAAAGATAAGGATAAAATGAATTTTATATGTACCAAATAGAAAATTTACAGGTGGAATGGAATGTTAACAACACTTGTGCGTATGCCCACAGCTAACCTGGGCTGCGTCCCCCGGCGGCTCCGCCGCCCAGCTCCCTTCGGACGCACTGTCTTCCCCCTTGCACACCTCGCTAGGTGTGCATCCAAATACATCCTAGCTTTCAGAAGCAATCACTTATTTATACACATCCTAGCAATTATTAAATAATAAATATGAACTTATAACAATATATATTTAAAGAAAAAAGAAGCAAAAGTGTTGTCCGGGCGAGATTCGAACCCGAGACCTTCCACTCTAGAAGCTGATGTCTAGACCAGTGATCCACGAAGGTGACCTGGCAAACGTCTCTTTCGAACTTGTATGTTCAGTGCACGTGTTACGTAAGAAGCCTAGTCACGTGTCTTATTTCCAATCTCTGTGCTCAACTGATAACGTTGTACTGGTTAATTCGCACCGTTGAGAAAGTTTTTATTAATTTTCTTCGGTTTATTGCGGTGTTCATACTTTTTCTCAAGCTAATATGATGTGGCTGAAATCATAAATTGTTCTGCAACCAGCTAAACCCAGCCCGGTGCCGGCTATTATTTATTTTAGAATAAATATGTCTGTAACAACAAAATATTAACATATACATAAATATATGTTGTTCAAATATATACATATATAGAAATATGTAAAAGTAACAATAAAATGTTGTATTGTCACCCGACTTACGTCGCTGTGCAAAATTTCATCACTGTACGACGTCGGGAAATGAGTTAAATTAACGTTGCAAATATTGAGGACACCACGAACCATTGTGAGCTAAAGAAACGAATGTAGAAAGCCTTAAAACCGACAAAAATGCTGTTTTTTTTATTTTTCTGGTTATGTTCTACCACTTTAGAACATCCGAACAATTCGTGGATATAGAATCACTAACAATACATAACATATATTTTTTCGAGCCAAGTGTAGTCTTCGGTTTTCTAAAATTCAATGTTCAAATTTTCTAACCTCTCTCAAAATTTTAATTTTGCGCCAACAAATCTACAAAAGTTACCATCTTGTAGAGCTTGAAAAATTCTTCAAGTTTGTAAAAAGAGGGTCATCGTAGGTGCAAATCCGATTGAGATATCCCTAACTACAAAAAAAAAGAAAAAAAAACACTTTAATATATTTTGTGGTTAGGTTAGCATCTTTCGAGCTGACATTTGGTGGAGATCCATCATTTTTTATGGTGAATATGGTAGTACTTTTTTATATCACGATTCCTTCCAAAGCACTTTTCAACATCTAACCCTGCTAGGCCCTTTTCGAAATGGTGGGTGGAGTTTTCTACTCTTGTAAACAAGTACGGAAACTTGAATAACCAGAAAAGCTAGAAAGCTTAATAAAAAACCGTTGTAGCTCTTGAAGTATACTTCAAAGATATGAAATCACCTTTTCTGAAAATTAATTTATTTCATCCAATAATTAGGCGAGAGAATAAGAAACGAATTGTATAAAATGTAATTTTAACAATTTTTTTGGAGTGAAGGGATTTAATAAAATTCTGCAAAATTTTTGTAATATTTAGACCTACCGACCGAGTGTATCAGGGTGTCTACTGAATGTCAACTATCAAATTCCAGTTTTTTTCAGGTTTTCCAGGTCTATTTTCCTCCTTTTTCCAGGTGATTAATTTAAATTATTTTTCTTCTTGCTAACAAAAATGTTCATGAATTAAAAGACGCATATACCAAGCACAGACTATTTCTTTAAGTCCTTATAGAACATGAAAAATATATGTATGCACTAACTAAAATGTAAGTTTTCGAGATATTTCAAACAAGAAAATAAAGTAGAATATTTACTACCAGAAGGCAGTTGACAAAATTGCGTTGTAACAAACAAATAGTTAACTAACTAACTCTGTGGCTTACGGAACTCGCACGTTCATCGCCGCAGTAACAAACGTTCACTATTGGATTCTATCCTGGGCAACATCAAGCCAGTTTTCATCACGAACACCTACTTCTTGAAGATCCCTTCTAATATTGTCATCCCAACGAAGTCTTGGTCCTCCCAATAACCGGGGGAAATTTTACACTTTTGCTTCGTTTGTACCGTAGAAAGTAGCGTATTTTCTCGAGGCCATGTGGTCGTTAAGAGAGGTTTCCTTTAGTAGGACGATAAGTTAAGAGAGTTTAGTAGTTATATTTATTTACATTTGTTTAACATAATTTCCTTCAATTGAAGTTGTTTCATTTTAATCATGTCAATTGTACTTTTAACTTCTTGGCAAAAGTGTTTTTAAAAAAGTTAGAAGCGGAAGACACGTGAAATGATTACAATGGAGTCGAACTATAAATTTTAGCATGAAGGCAACATTGAAAATAACATTATTTTACAAACTAGCAGTGGTCAACACATTTTACAATCCATTAGGACAGCGAAGTGATGTAACTTTAGCTACAGAAAAATAGTATTAATTACATAAGAAGTAACTTTCTTGTTTTACAATTCTAACGTGTTTTACTATTTCTTGTTGGTTTGTCTATGTTGGTGGTTCTACATAAAAAGGGGAATTCCTTTTAAAAAGTAGTACAAAATCAGAATTACATTATGCTTGCAATGTCAATGACCGATATTGACCGATGTCGATACCCGATGAGCAATGTCGATGATCGATGTTGATGTCCATTGTCCGATGTCGAACGATATCGTTGAAAGATATTGGCCAAGATATTTGCCATCTAATATGGGGCCCATGTCGTTGAACGATCGTAAAATCCAATACGCCCATATCGGCTGACGTGGATGTGCTACTTGGGTAAGCTCTCACTGTGATCGTCACTAGCTTTTATTTATAGCAGCTTCCCAATTTCATCGCGATACTGGGTGGGCACCGTTCCAGACCCACACGCCTTGAAAAAAATCTTTGATAGCGCCGGGAATCGAACCGGAACCCCTCAATCCGTAGTCAGACACAGTAAAAACTAGACCAACAGGGATGGTCATATATATATATGTGTCATATGTCCAAGGCTGAACATGCTTCTTCCATTTGGAATCCATATCCATTGAAACATTATCTACAATTAGAGAAAATCCAATCAAAATTTCTGACTTTTCAAGAAACTTGAATCTATCCTGCTTATGAAAGTTACAATGCAGTCATTAAGAACTTTATTATTCAGAGTTTAGAACAAAGGCGCAACATTGCTGCTCTGTTATTTCTTCAAAAAATGTTGAAAATAAGTTAGATTGTATGGATTTAGTTTCAACGTTACAGTTTCATGTCCCGTCATCTAAAACTCGCGTTTCTCTTCCACTGTTAAAAGGCAAGAACACCTTGATGAGGTCACCAATCTGGAGAATATGTACTATAAATAGCAAACGCTGTACAGTTCACAATGACCTGGACGTATGCCATATGTCACCTAAAGAATTTAGATAGGCCATTGTCAATAAACTCTGTACAACTACTTTGTAAAGCTCAACACTATAATTAGGCCATTGCCTGTTGTATTGTCACTAAATAAATAAATAAATAAAAATGGGGGAACATGTGAAATAGTGTTAATCTTCGAAAAAGTTCGTCCATCTTGTGCGTTGGGGGCTGAAGAAAAAAGGGGGTGAATAAGTTAGTCCCCTTTGTGAATATATTAAGATTCGTGTAATTCTAAGTTGGAAATTACAATTTAGTTATTATTACAGTTATCCCATCCAAAATTCAGCCATACCAAAACTACACTCAGTTAAGCTCGTCTCTCATAAATACATATATTTTGACTCACAGAAGACATAGAGGAAGTGTAATATTAGATTTCACTTCAATGTTTTTCAATATATGTTGCGGATGTTTGAGTTACTTTATTATCTACAGTAATTGGTAGTACTTGATCGGTTTGTTTCATACAACCATACAACGTTTCTCCTTAGTATAAAGCAATTACCTTAGAAGCAAGATTTTTTTTACATTGTAGAGATTAGAGAGAAGTGAATTTGAAAATATTAAATTGTAAAAGGGAATGAACGTGTGATAATGTTTGATAAATACGAGGAAAATATGTATATGAATTCACGCTTTTTATGAATATTAACTTAACGAAACCGATTACATTGTAAAATGTTTCAAAGGTGAATAAATTTACATTTACATTTAAATCATAATCATTTAGAATTCTAGGTTGCATGTTGATAATAATTCTCTGTGTTGATCTCAAATCATTGGCGTTAATATATATCGAAAGGGAAAGTGTTTATTGCAAATCAGTACATTAATAACTAGGAAAATGGAATAATTAAATATAATACTTACTACAATTTCCTGTTGTCATCTCTTGCAGTCTTTTGTACAGAATTTCCCCTACAAAATGATTAGTAAATTTGGTTTTTGGAAAATACATCAAATCAAGACGGTGGAAGGACTGTCTAGGACTCTCAAGAACTCCAGAGTGACAGATTTCAGATTTCCATACTGGATGTGAGTAGATACCACTTACCACAATCATAAGTAGAAAGACAATGGGTGGAGCAAAAATTTCATAAATTGTTCTACAGTAAAACCGTTTCCTAATGGCAATGTTTTTATAGGTAAGAAGTTTCAGAAGTTTTACTCGTCTTCCCATGTTTAACTTTTTCTAGCATGATTCTTTGATGACAATCTAAAAGTGATAAATCATGGAAAAATTAGAAACCTAATAGTTAATATACTAGTAGTATACCATTATAAATAAAGCAAAAATACTTACTTTAGCAATGCCATTACTATATTCCTGTCATTCGCTTGATATCTATAAATAGAGCAGTGGTGTCTCGTAATCTTAATAAGAGGTGAGGAGCTAATAAAATATGCATTCTTGAACACAATCAAGGAAACCTTGCATATTAACTATTATCCTGAATTTCTAGACTTTACTCACTGGTGGGCTTCGTTCTGAGTATAATATTTCGTATCTTGATTCATTGCGTCAATTATTTATTTATTTATTTTTCACTTTCGATTGATGATATACTTTTATTATTACTTAAATATAGATTTTTATGCATGTCTAAATTACAGATGAAGTAGCGCTTCATTAACTGCTTCTGAAAAGCTACAAATGGAATAAAGACTGTTGTTTCGTGGAAATTTTTATACAGTAAGTATTCAACATCAATATATTTGTTCTTACAAGAACTTCCCTATTATCATCAAGGGGACTTCTCGTGGCCGCCCCCACTTTTTAAACATTTTTCAAATTACCTCAAACTTTAAGAGCATTATAAAACATTTTAGAACAGCGCAATAGTACATGAAAATTATTATCAAATACAGCGGGCAGCGATCTCGCGATCTTGTCTATTGATGAATTATAAGATTTCAATTAAATAATGACGTCATAATCTTTAAATACATATCATTCATCAATGCACAAGATCTGTTCATTGTATTCATAGTAATTTGTAGTGCGTTATGTTTTAAATTCCTGATGGTGCTCTTAGTTTTTAAAAAACATTTTGAAAAATATTAAAACGTAGGGGCGGGCGCAAGGAGGGCCCAAAAAGACTTCGAATTCAGGAAGTTAACACAGAAAATGTATGGTACCAATGAAAAGAAATAAATCAACAAAAGCAGAAATCTAGATGAGTCAAATTAAGTCAAAGGTTTTCACGTTTACAGCAAACAACCAGAATATTAATGTGATGGTATCTCATGGAGGAGCCGCGGGTTCTTTTTCCACACGTATATATTCTTCCTTCGAAGTGTTTATCTACTAACACTTTTGAATTATACTCTCCCTCTCCGAGGGGTATTTTTTTCTAGTAGGAAACACCCTAGGAAAAAATACCCTAGGATACTTCGGCTCATTCCTAACTTCCATACCGAAACGTATTTTTATCGTTGTAGATAACTGCGGGGACCGAAGCCCCTATGAAACCCGTAGGCCCACCTCCACCCGTAGTACGAGGAACACCTCCACCCCTGCCTTTTACGTTCGATTTCAGTGTTTGCATTCCTCGAGATTGCAGAAAAGGCAGTCACCACATCTCGGCAAGGTTTTGGTCTGAAGGATGCTTTTTACCTGGTACCAAAAAACAAACCAGGCATTGACATCATGTTTGTTAGTTACCAAAAATTTATTCAAATTACATGTAAAATACAATAATTTATTGATAAAAATTTGAATTGGTGCACTTTACATTACAAGTCTACTGATGATTGCAAGTACATTAACTAGTTATTCTACCTAAGCTAAGCTAAATACTAAACTAAACTAACTAAACTATGCATAAACTAAACCATGTTAACAATTTATATTAGCTAACTATACTACTGAAACTCAATATACTCTACAACATATAATTTATGAATATAAGTAAATGAAATACAGGAAAATTGAACAAAATTAAATGAAATTAAAACTAAACTAACACACTTAAATAGCCTTGCCAAGTCAATAATACCTAACAGCTAGTGTAACGTGAACTTATTCTCTTGAAATTACATAATAAAATGTGGCCCTTTAAAATCATACATTAATTATAACAGTACGAATAAAAATAGGATCCCTAGCTAACCCTAACTTCCTAACTAAACCATATTAAAATATCAGAACACTGAACATACATACAAACATACAACACCGACGCTCTGAGTAGCCTGACTATACCTAAAGTTATACTTTAAACAGTTAATTAAAGCTATCTAAATTGTTCCCATAACCTAAGCCCTAAGGGAGAGTTTCTGAATCTACCTTAGCCTAGTTAACCCTAATTTAACTGTTGTTAATACTATCTAATCTAATATTATTTCAATTCAAATAAAGTACTAAAGTAACAATTATTAAAACCAATTTAAAATAATGTAAGCAGATTGTACTACTGAAACTAACCTGATTACCAGACATCTATTTACAAAATGTAAGAAATCGTTATCTTATACTTTTCCTACATAACATGAGTAAAGTTGACAATATTACGTCGTCATAAAATGATGACGTAGTTATAATACAAAATGACAGGCCACTCAACACCAGCACTACACCCTCTAATATGGAACGACCTCCACCCTTCCTGGTGTTTACAATATATATGTATATAAAATTCTAAAGGAAGTACACACAGCACATATATATTTGGTCCTTCATAATACCTGATAATATTTTAATTCATTATCTTGTTTCCAGGTACCTAACTAGATGGGATCTAGATATTAAGTTACAAAGAATCTAAAACTGTTCCCTCATTAGGTCATCCTTAGTATATACCTTATCTATTTTCCCTGGAACGGACGTCTTCTTTCTTCCAAGTTCCTCTCCAAAAGGCAATATAGCACATGTTCGGGAGACATAGGCTGACCACACTCACAAAACGGATTATCCCTGAATCCAAGTTGGTAGAGTTTATCACCATAGATATCTTTCGGATTTAACTTTGTCCATACTGATCTTGTAGGGTATTCCCCATGGATCTATTTCTAGAGAAGTTCTAACGAACTTTTCCCACGATTTCCCTTTGGCTTCATTTACTTTTTTATAGTTTTCCTTTGCCTGTCTATATATTCCTAGCCTTCTACTCCTCAAGTCTGGATGCAAGGCTGACTGATAACTTTTACGCTTTGCGTTAGTTATACGTTTATGCCGTTGTATTTCCTCGTTTCAATATGGGGATGATTGTGTTTCTCCCTAGACATATTAGTTCGCAATCCCTTCGAGACGTCATGGAGAATCGCTCTTTCCAATTCTTCCGCCTTTACATTCATATCGTCATTGGGTTCTATAAATGGTAAAAGAAGATTTTCTTTAACTTTTCGCCAATTAAGATTTCTTAAACTATATCTCGGTGTCTCCTCGAATTCTTCATCATCAACTCTTGCACCATTCTGCATGTATTTTAAAGTAAAGAAGATGGCATTATGATCACTTTGTATCTGTCCTTCAAATGCATGCCAGTATAGAATATAATCTCGTAAACCTTTAGTCGACAAAGTAACGTCAATATTACTAGAGGCTCCAGCCCTGTTCATAAATGTTGGGGGGATACCTGGTTTGTTGTGTACCACTAAATTATGTTGGAGAATCAGATCTTCCATTAACGTCAGTACGAGAATTTTGCCACAAAATTGATTTTTCGTTTACATCTCCCATAACAGTTATTTCTTTTCTAGACATTATATTGAGGATATTGTCCAGTTTGTTGATATATGGGTCAATCTGATCCGCAAACTGAAAATACGTACTAATTAGTATCCATGGTTTTCTCTTCCAAGTCATCTCGACATACACAATATGTTCATTACTTAAATGACTTAGCAAAATTTCTTTCACTTCTTTATTAAGGATGGTTATTGCAGCTTTTGGTGTAGGTCCCATTACAAAACACTCGACGACAAAGAAAAATTCCTTATTCTATTACCAACAAGATAAGGCTCTTGCAGGCAACAAATATCTATCTCTCTTTCTTGGATTAAGCTTCTCACCTTTGTACTAACAATCTTCGAGTTCTGTGCTTTTAGCTGTAAAATTGTAATCTTATCCATATTCTGTCCTAGCGATAACTCTTTCATAAGCTGTTCTTTATGAGAAGTATTCCATATCAAAAGATGCTCTACACTCCTTTCCTTTCAGAAAGCACACAATTGTATGTAAATTTGGTTGATTTAACTTAATAACAAGGAAGACGTAGGGATAGTTACTAATTACTAGCTTTAAGATAATGAAACAAAGTGTTTCTAGATGACAATGATTCTTGCTCTCAAGTGATTTACATTAGGTTTGTGAAATTTAGGAATTACTTGCAGATTTTGGCATAGGCAGACTTACAAAATTTGGTCCTTCCTTCACCAAGAGGTTCCCCTGGCTTCCAATCACAGTTTCTTGATGACTAGTAACAGTGGTTAGACTGACGATAGAAGTGAGAGACTGAGGCTTCGTCCAGCTGACTTTTATATCCTGAGCTGTTATTGTCTTCACTGGCGATGTTAACGAAAACAAGTCTGTTTTCGATCAAGTGTCCTTGACCATTTTACCTTCTGTTTTTTTGCTGAAGGGAGTCTTTTCATAATGCATTGTTACATATTACAATAATTGATTATGCATATGATTTTTAATTAGAATGTACCAGAATTATAGAACTTCGATGGAAGGTCACCTTCTGAGAATATATCTTCATGTTCAAAAAACAGAATTATTCAAAGTGCATTTGGTGAAGATTAAAATATCTTTTGGCAAGCTAATGACCCAGTGTCACGCAAAAGAACTATACATGATTTCATATCATAATTATTTGCGTAGACACTAGTAATTGGTCTTAAATGAGGCTACTAAGCGTTTTTCGACGTGACTCACGACTAAGCTAGTTGAGTATATAACACCATTCTTGAATACCCCGAGAGCATTCAGCATTCGAGCAGAGGGAGCGAGACAGAGTGACACTGCATCTAGGATGGCATCATTCGCGTAAGTCAACTTAGGCACATTTGCCGCTTAGTTTCTTTCAAGCCTTTTTTACTTAATCTATTCTACTGGTGACTATCATTGTAATTCAAATTTAAACAGCGCTGGAAGTATTCTGTCTGAGACGGTATGGTCTCTGCGCGAAGCATAATCACAAAATTCATATTGATAGGCGGAGCAATAAAAGTGTGATCCACAGATAGAAAAACTTGTTTTCTTTATAAACAAATCACATAAAAGATCCAAAGAGAGTAACAAATTAACAGTACACAATGTTTCGAACGTTTATCCTCATTTGGGCATTCCTTTCCTCTATGACCATTTGATCCGCAGTGACCACTATATATATAATTGAAACAATACATCTCTATGTGGCCATAGTTATGGCATTTGAAGCATCTAGGAACCGGTACAAAGTCCGTCATAACAAGCACTTCATAAAAAATACTTTCCCAGATTACACAAACTTCCTTCTAATTTGACTATCCACCTCAATCGCTATGTGGCATCTTTTCTGATTTCGTGGACCCGATCTGAACTTTGCTTTTATGTTCTTCTTCGCCTTCTCAATCTCTATGTCTTCGTCAAAATTCTGGAGAATCAGAGCATCCATTATATCCTCATTCTTTAAGTCGCTTTCTATGTTATAAATAATCATAAGCGGCTTATTTTTTGATTGAAATTCACATTGGAAATCTCTTTGAATTTGTGCTACGCTTTTGATTTTCTCTAACTCTTCTTTGGAATCCGCAATAACCATTATTCCTTTTTTTCAGTCTCCTATTAGTGATTCTTAGTTTATTCTTTTTTAGATCAACTGCTTCAGCAAATCTTTTCTGCACATTCGGCTGGTCTTCTTGATCTTTCAATTGAACAACCATCGATGGTTTGGATCTCGCACTTGAAATTTCAATCTTTCTCGTCCTAACTTGTACATTTGGTTGAACAATTTCCTTTATGACACTCACATACGTCTTTTCTTCTGAACCACTTCCTACATTGTTATTTGCTGAGGACTGGAAAGTCATGTATTTCTGCTTTTCTTCTTTAAATTATTCTACTACTTGATTTAACAATTCAAGTTTTCCTATTTTTTCTTCAGCCATTTTAATTGCTCTACCAGTTTAATATTTTCCAATTCTTGTTTTATTTACAAGAGTGATTATCATTACACAAATTAATTTTAGTACTTGTTAATTCGCTTTCCAGATTTCTTAGTCTATATTCCTGTTTGTTGTTATGTAACGAACACTCCATCTCTTTGGCCTTTACCTGTTTCTCTGTAGTTTCCAGATTAGACCCTAGAACTGCTATCCAACATAGCAGGTTGGTTATTTCTTTGTTTTTCGTATTCCTTTCCTCTTCTTGCATACGATTCATCTCTTCGAGTTCCTGTAATAATTTTCTGTTACTTTCTTCTAACGCTTTCACATATGGTTGACCAACAGTCTCTGGATCGAAAACACTTTGCAATATTTCCGCACTAAGCCGGCGGTTTTCTAATTTGGCATTCACGAGTCCTTCTCTGAGGGTAAGTAATTGTCTCTCTAAGTTACCAATCCTTACCATGCAACCCACAAGCTGTTGTTTTATAGTTTCAATTTTATTAATTCCAACCTTAGATTTATTAAGGGTGTTATCCAGAAAGCGAAGACTTTCCAGATAGTGCTCAAGAAGGATCTCTAAGTCCTGTTCCTCCGTTTCCGTTCTCGTTGTTTTACCACATGATTTGATCACTCTTGAAGTAGTCAAGTCCTGGTTTACAAAAGCCTCTATAGATTTTGGTGTTTCAGCAACTTTCTGTACACTATCTTTCCTCCTCTCATTTAGTGTGCTGGCCAGTATCGGTGATTGCGCTCCGGCGTAGTTAATAGAGTCTTCCTCGCTTGAATTTCCATCCAGAATCGTTTTGTTCAGATCCTTATTGTTGTATATACTGAAATGTCCGCTTGCTCAACGGTTTATTCGAGAAGAAGCGGGTTGGAATCAAGAAGCCGGTGATGAAGAAACGGGTTTAATTGGCCAAAATAGAACATCGTTGCTGTTTATTAGTATACACATGCAGCTGTATTTTGTCCGTTACTTTCATGATGATGTACGTACAATATTAAATTTCCAACAGTCTGTTGTAGGATTCGGAGCTGGAAATTTCCGCACTCGTCGTTGGTAGCTCTTCACCTTATCCCCTCATCCACGGGTCGCCTTGAGAATCACTACTCTTTTACGGTATTTGTAGTAAAAAGGCAGTCTTGAATGCAGTTACTACAAATCCAGACGCGTCGTTCACCATTATGTAAGAATAAGAGTAAAGAATATTTTCTTCTTTCTTTATGTGCATTTTTCCTTTATTAACACTTTGACCATCGCTACACTATTAAATTAGTATTTCTCAATAGGTGGAATATGTCGCCTTAGAAAAACGCAGATAATTCGAAATCTATGTCATAGTTGAAAAGACTTCACATTAACGTCCTATTAATGAAATTAAATGTTCGTTGAAATACAGTTTAAAGTTCAATCTGTTTTCAACATGCAAATGAGAACATTACAAATGCAGTTAATTTTATTATATTCTCTTTTAAGCACAATTTATATGCAACTAACTTGGAAAGACACACATGAAGCGTAATCTAGAGCACAATTCAATATAAAATCACGTCACATTACTGTTCTATCTATGAAATCAAATTTTCATTAAAATTCAAAGTATTTTCAACCTGTAAAAGAGAATACAAAATAATAGTTAATGGCATTCAATTCTCTTTTAATTATAAATTTTATTCCATTAAATTAGAAAGAATCCCATGAAACGAATTATATACAGTTGAATCCACGTCGAACTAACATCTTACGAACAATATCAAGTCTTTGTTGAAAAATGATTTAAAATGAAGCTTTTTTTTTTTTCCAACCAATAACGATTAATCAATAAAATGAACCATAATTCAAGGTTCGAAACACGTCTGTGTGTTGCTAACACTAATTCTGAATTTGTCGGAAATGAATTACTTTTTTTTGTCAGCTTGATCTTGCTAAGGATAGAATCCTATGGAGAACGTTTGTTACTGCGTGTATGAACTTTTTGTAGAAATTAAACCAGTTTCTTCCTTCTTTTAGAAAAAGAAATTAGGTTCTAATTCTACCAGGAAGTAAGCAATTTTTCATCCAAATAAGTGAAACGTGTGCGTTTTTCACATATCGTGCTTCAGAAGTTCATATGAAACGCTCTTATACGCAGGAAATCAAACTTAATACTAGCTCTAGGAAGTGAAAATAGTAAACTTGCATGAGATATGGTATCCCCTAGTTTTGCAAATGTATTGGAGCAATAAAATGTAGAATTTAATAAGTTCTATAGTTTCACATTATGTTTAATTTTAGCCGTAGTTATCAAGAGAAAATAGACATCTGACATTTCAAATAAGGAGATGGGAACATGAAGTATATTAGGCATCTTTCCCTTCTTGAAACTGTGGATGGCTTGTCTTGCCTCTTAGTACAATGATTCCTAAAGAGCATAGCGAAAATTATAAGCGATTTTTATTATATAGTTCATAATAGAGCACAAAGAAGCAGGTATGCGCTTATCTTCGAAGTTAGAACAGATTATATTAGAAACTAAAGTTAAATATTTTATACCACCATTTTATCGTAACAGTTTTCGTACCTGCAGAGGCTATTCATTAAATAAAACGGAAACAACCCTGGTAGATTATAACATTCCATTTCAATAACTGCAATATAATAATTATCCTATGTAATATTATTCGCAGAAATTTAATACAACAAAACTGAGCAAAATCGGTACAAAAAACTCTACTAATAAATGTGCATGTTACTGTCGGTTCGATTTTTAACAATAAAGATATTTGTAATGACACTAAAAGATATTTGTATTAACTTATTATCATATGCTGAGCGCCGTTCATGCATCAGCCTCGAATGCCTTGTTCAACAAATTACATCAACAAAATATAAAAATTAAGAAATAAAAGTCAATTAAGAACGGCGCATGGGGATATAGAGGTAGCGCTCAACCTATTCTCGACCAATGACACCAAGGGAGGTGGGCTGGTCAGGTCCATGCGCAACCACCTTTACCTCCCAAGGTGCCCAGGAATACCAAGGACACACTGGTACTCAATTTGATAAGAAACTGGGTTCATCTCTGAGTGCCAGGTATAGGAACACTGAAAGAAAGTATCCAACATTGTTGTCGATATTTGAATCCGAGCCTTCGAATTTGAAGGCAGATGGGCTACCGCCTAATCCAAGGCGGCCCCACGCAAATTAAAAGCGTGAGAAAATAGCCTTGTTATGCGGAAGCAAATTTATTTCTCTGAATAAAAAAATATTTCATGAGTATTTTGCTATTTCTTACATTTTACTTTTTCACTAATAGCTAATAATTAGAGTTCGGACTGATATGCACTAAAAACGTCAAAATATGCATGCAACTATGTACTAAAAATCACAAGAATATGCCCTAAAATATGCAACGAAGAAGTAAATATGCTTCCGCCGTTAAATGATCAAGTTTATTGCAAAAAAAATGTGAATGAGTTATAGTGGAGTACGATATTGATGTATGTAAAAATTTAACATAGAACTAGCTTTTTATACTATGTTAATATTATTCTTAATTATTTTGACAATATTTAGGTGATACAGCAGTTAGCAATATTTGGTTAAATTAATCCCTCTCAATAGATAGTATGTAATAATAATAATAATAATAATAATAATAACAGGAAATGAATGGTACAGCATTGTTATTCAACTCAATGAGTATCCTCTTAATTATTCAAATTAATTTCCACCCTTTCTAGGATTAACTAGGTCAAGTACCTAAAAAGTATCTCAGGTACTCTGATCAGTACTTGTACCTGTACCTTGGTACATTCACCAGCAGGTACCTAATACCTGTACCTAGGTACAGTACCTACAAGGTGCCCACAAAATGTGTGAACTTAAATTTTCTGACATTTCCTGAATTTTCCTGACCATATTTGTGAACAATTCCTCACTCTCAGACTATCCAATTTCATACTTTTGCAAACTAATGATAACAACTACAAAATATGAATAAATTATATGAATACAAGCAATGAATCTTAAACTATTACAATAATTAAACAATATCACCAGAACGAAAACAGAAGTTTCAACAATGTCCACAGATGTTAATTTTCCAACTTCCGCAAGAGTTTGATTTCCTGAGAAAGTTCGTCTTGCTCCATTTCAGATTTTTCTCTCAACTTCTTTTGTTCATCTACCAGTTTCTTTATTTCAATCATGGCCTTCATTTTTTTTTCAGAATTATTATCTTCTATTTTCTTAGCATTACACTGTGTTTCCAGATAATATTTATATCGCCTCCGAACAGATCTTGCATATGTGTGCATTTTCTGTGTGATGATGATAATATGGATTCCCTTGCAATTGATAACAGTATCATGCACTCTCCTCAGTGCTATTATTGTGTGTTGACATTGGTTTTCAATAAGAGCAGGTAGATTCAGAAACTACCTTCAACTGTAGCATTTCCGTGGGAAACTCATCTTTACCACTTTCCACTGTGATGAGTATTTTTGGTCGTTTGAAAAAAGTGAAGCATAAAAATCACAACGCCTGGCAATTCCTTGCTTATATTGGAAATATGTTTCAAAGCTTTGTGAAAAGGATGTTCCGGCATCTTCACACATTAGTGAGTACTCTCTTTATGCATCATTTTCTGCAAGGTCCTCTGGTACTCTGTTAGCTTCGAACAAACAGTGAAGGGGGCATTTGAACCTTGTGCAACCAACCTGTGATTCGTTTAAAATTACAGAAGGATCCAGGGAGCAAAACCTGCTGAAAACGCCGCTTGGAGGAGTTTCGCCCAGCCACATTTTTTTTATCTTAGCACAGGTTCTTCTCATGACCTCATATCCGTACACAACACACACTTTCCGATGAATGTCTTCCGCATCAGTTCTTCAACATTCCACGTGGCCAATGAGATCGAGGATCTCCCAAGTGGGAAGTTCGTTCTCTCATTTGAATCCTTCAAGGTGATGGACAGGGATCCGGTGAAGGCCTATAGCGTGTGCACGACGACGATCTTGTGCTCTGCGGAAATGATAGTGCGGAAGAGTGACGAGACGGGTGATAGTGATACGGACATAAACTACACAACCATACACATATACGTTACACTACTTTACACATACATACACTGCCTACTTATTACATTTATACATTTTATTCATTATACACAGTGTCCGATTTGTACAATTTCCAAAGTGGAGAAATTTTTTCCTCAGAACGTAGAAAGCCGTTTTTTATATCCGTTCATATCCCTGGCTTGGGCGATATTTCGGAAAACAGAGCAGGGGAAGATTTCCGCAAAGGAAGAAATACGAACCATCCCCAGCTTCAATTCGAACACTGATTATACACAAATTCCCTCTCTTCCTTCCCAACTTATTGACCCATAGTCGTCCCAACTCTATCGAATTTGACGTTTTTACCCTGATTGGATCTATTAACTGATTTTGATATTTTAATTATTATTTTTGCCAGCTTCGCTTATTCCGGATAACAAGTTAGATCCGGTTGCGAAAAGGCTACACTCTTTACTTTAAAACTGTCTAGAGAATTTTACGCGAGGCATTAAATCATGTGAGTGCATGTGCTCACACATCAAGAACATGAAAAGGAACAAGGTAATGGACGAAATTCGTTGGAAAGTGTGTGTTTTGTATGGAAATGAGTTCTGCACAGAAAAGCTGCCAAAGGTTTCGAGAAGAACGAACTCACAACCATGATGAGCCTTACCATACTGCCGGGAACTTTCTTCAGTAGGGGGTAGAAAAACTGGTGCTCCGTTTAGATTAGTGAATGAATGAGAGTGAAAAAACTTCGTGAAGAAGTAGCAGAGGTATTGACGTAGCTTTTGTATCTCTTGATATAGTCTTGCTCTTGTTTATCTCTTTACATATCACCGGAGGTATATGTGTATATGTAATAAACTCCTCGGGAGGAGATTATTAATATCAAAACAAGAAAATGTTCCCTTTTTAAACTTTCTAAACATGCATACTTTCGGAACTATAGGTGGTGAAAGTTAGCTGTCTAATTATGAATGACGAAATATTTACACTAGAGATGAGTTCTCGATACCTTCGATGCTTACAAAGTATTAGTATCGATTGATGCGA